>WSXT02196019.1:0-14464 GCA_011762715.2 Neuroterus valhalla
TATCAGCCGACCGCTCTCTGGCCTCTTCCCGTTAGTATTTTTCAGGGGAAATAGGTTTTTTACCAATTTTGCGTGTGCCAATTTTGCGTCTGGCGTTTTTTCATATTTCATCCAAGCGAAAATAGAAGGTTATTTTTAACTGCTTTCAGAATATAGAAGGAAAGTATTTTATTAAATTTGTGACTTATTTTTATGAAATTATCAATTAAATATGTTACGTTGGAAGCAAGATATTTGTCTTGTAAAGCATAATTTTTTTCAGAAATCCTTATCCTCAAGGAATGAGGTGTCAAAAATGTTTAGAAATGGGTCATTGGAGTTATGAGTGCAAAGGAAAACGAAAATATGTTCATAGATCGTCCAGAACTACTCAGCTTAAAAAATCTCTACAGAAAAAGAATGAAGTGTCTGGGTAGGTATCCAAAAATTTTTTTTATTGTTTATTCAAGTATTCTTGTATCTCAATTTTGGCCTTGGATGCGTGTTACCAACACTCGAAAAAAAGGCCTGATTTTTTTTTTTTTGGTACTAATAGTCCTGGAAAAGGGACTATTTGTATCGGGATTCCGGTATAAATAGCCGAGGGTCCTTCAGTACACAAAATCTACCCTGTCTGAATTGTATTCTTCGCTTACATTGCAGAACTTATGCAATTATTTAAATTCCCAGTTCAGTGGCTTTTGAAGCATAAATTGATCTCTGTGACTGGAAGTTTTGTTCATTTCTAACAAGAAGATGATCAGACTTGGGATTATTTGAATATCAAGATAATAAAGGTACTTGGCAAGTTGATTTAATTTCATGATTTCAAATTGTCATCGTAATTTTAAATAGTCTTCAATTATATGAATGAATGTACCATGAAGATCAGCATCCAACCAGAACATTGAAAAAAAAATTGTCAAGAAAAAGATATTGAAGTCTCACAAGCATTTTTTAAATTAGGAAGGAAACTAATTTTTTCGATTTCTGCAAAGCTTTAGAATTATGAAGCTTTAATATCAATTTATGAGGAGTCTGGACCTTCTAATATCCAGAAGCTTCTGATTTTTTTTATTATTATACCATTAAGACAAATCCCTTTCGGGGTAGGCGTAAATCGTTTACTCTTTCTCACTGTAAACGAATTATTATTCTGAAGTTAAACTATAAAAATAATAATTAACAGGCAAAAAGTGGAATATTATTGTTTTCGACTTCAAAAATTAATTTTTTACCAAGCATAAGAATTTTCAACTAGATGAATCGTCGACTAAAGTAAAAAATATTTAACAGTATAAATTGAATGGTCAACCACAAAAAAGATTCTTTGAACAAGAGAATTCACTTTCGAAGAAAAAGATAATTTTCTTCAAAATATCGATTTTTTTCAGCAAAATATGTGAATTTTCAACGAAACTATTGGGGTTTCAATTAAATAACAAATTTTCATCCAAATTGTTGAATTTTTGACTAGAAAGGATCAATTTTACACTAAAAATGAAACAATTCCAATTTCGGTTGAAGAAATTGATTTTCAACCAAATTGATGAATTTTCAGGTGAAATGATGATCTTCAACTGTAATGAATGTATATCATGCGAAAGAGATGAATTTTTAACTATAAAGATTAATTTCCTACAAAAAGGCGAATTTTCTACATAGCGGAGAAATTCTCAGAAAAATAGTTCTATTCATAAATTCAAAAATCAATATTCAACTAAATACTTAAATTTTCGCCGCAAAAAGATGAATAGATTCAATTAATATTCTATTTGGTTGAAAATTAATCTTTTTGATTGAGGATCGAACTGTTTTGTTGAAAAATTGGTCTGTTTGGGTTGAAAGCTCTATTGCTTTCTTTCTAAATCGAGCAATTCCATTCATTTTTTTTACTCAAAATTCTTTTTTTATTGAAAGTTCAACCATTTTTTGCAGTCATCGTTTTTAGTTAAATTTATTTGTCCTTCTTGACTAAAAAACCTGTCTTGGTATAAATTTCACCTTCTCTGTTTAAAAGTTCATTTGAGTGGTTGTGAATTCAATCTTTTTGGTCCAATTAAACTGCCTTTCATTTAGAATAAAATTTTATCGGGTTGAAATATCAACTACATATAATATTTTTTGTAGGGTTCTTAAGAATTCAATTTTTTGTTTAAGATTCTTCGTTTTAGTTGAAATTTCACCTCTTTGACTGAAAACCCAAGTATTTTTCTGAAATTTGATCTTGTTGGTTTGAAAATAAATTTCACCTGGTAGAAATTTCATTTAATGTTCAAAACAATAAAAATGCTGGTTTTATAATTTGAAAATTAAATTCGACTTTTTGGGTTAAAAATTTCTCCATCTGGTTGAGAACAAACGATTTTTCTTGAAATTCAAATTTTCAAGCTGGGAATTAGTGTTTTGTAGGAAATTGAAAATTTGGTAAAAAAAATTTCTTCATAACTTGCGGATCATTCAAAGTTACCTGAATGATCTAAAAAGTGATCAAATGAATTCGTTGTTGTAAGTAATAATTGTAGGAAAACTTGATTCTCTATTGATTGAAACTAAATGAAAAGATCTCTGCCTTCCCTTTCTTTTCTTCATCACGCTGTCTATGGCTGTGAAGTTTTTTTTTCAATTCAATTTCAGTATTTAGTAATAAACGAATAGTAAAACAAAAGATTTTAAAAACCGGTAGAAACCCAGTAACTTTATGTTGAACGGATGGAAGGACATTAGAAGACAAAGTACTTTATTATTTAATACAAACATAACTGTTTGTCCATTACGATAAAGACTTTTGAAAAGTATTTCCAAAAAATTAAACTTGCTCGTTTTATGAAAACAGAATTGCATATAATTTTTTCTTTCTTTTCAGCGAGACACAAATTACTGATAAAAAATCACAAAAAAAGAAGAGAAAAGACTCGACGAGTTCAAGTAGTTCTTCCAGTTCCAGTAGTTCCAGCAGCGGTAGTTCTTCCTCGGATTCAGGAGATTCAAGCGACAGTGATTCCAGCAGTTCTTCTAGCAGTAGTTCCAGTGGTAGCAGCGATTCAAGTCACAGATCTCGTAAAACTCCAAGTAAAAGAAAAAAATGATACACTTTTCAAATTTATTTTCCTCACTTAACGACTTTTGTCAATATCTTGAATCAACATTTTTTTTATGTTGCATACATATAATATCAATTCTTTTTTGAAGGTGATTTCGAGAATTCACCTAATTTATGTGTATCAAGAAGAAATCTGCTTTATTTTAGAAACCTCCGTAAAACATATAGTTTAGAAAAGCAGATTGTATACTTTTGTAAAGTTCTATGCTTCCACGATCCACATTTCACTCAATTAAATGTGACTATTTCACGTTGAATTTTTTAGATCTAAGTTATTGACGAATTAAAATTGTATGTAAGTTTGTATAAAAGAAATTATTTTAATAAATCATGATGCGAGAAATTATAATTTTACTTCAATATTTCACGAATAAAGGCTTCGCAGTAATCTTTGGAACTGGAAGAGTATCTTTTCAGGTATGATAGTTGTTCAGCAGTTTAATTTCAGTGAAAATGGAGGACCTTTTCTTTGAATAAATGGGATTTTTTTCACCTATTTTTGTACTCTCTGTATCAAACATTTTTCGGAAATTTTGAAAGTTCTTATTGGACACAAGTTTAGGTAAATAAAAAGTATGCTTGTGGGAACCACGCATTACCAAAAGTAATAAAAATACAAAAATTATTCATTTTATTACATTTATTTACAGCCGTTTTCGTTAGTTTTCCGAAAGGAACGTCAAAATTTGTTTCGAAAAGAGCTAGGGCCCAAAATTTTTCGATCTTTATTTCAGAGAAAACTTTCCAATAAATTTTAATGAGAATTACGGGAGCTGATTTTCCAATTTTATCTTTATTGCACGTCTTTTCTGAAGAATAAAGAGAAAAAATTGGTTATCTTTACAGTCATTCTTTATTTCTCCACAAACAAAATGAATAAACTCAGAATTAAATTATATCGGTAAAAACAAAATAAATTCACAAAATAAGTCATCTTTTTATCATAAGGATAACATTTTGCAAATTAAGGAATTCTCAATTTAAAAATCTGAATTTCCTACAAAAAAGTTAAGTTCGAACCAAAATAGATCAATTTTCAACCAAAGAGCTGCATTTCCAACCGAAGATGATTACATTTCTACCATATAAGATTAACTTTCAACAAAATATTCGTAACTTATTTTCAATCAAATGTGCTTTTTTAATTCAAGAAAATGGAGAACTTTGGAATAAATTGATGAATTTAGAAGCCACTAAGACGAATTTATTCTACTAAAAAAAAAAAAAAAGGTAAAAAAAAATGTATTGGTTTTTAGCAGAAAAAGATTCCAATTCATAATTCAAAACAAGTAAGTTGATCAACGAAGTAAAATACGAATTATTAAAAAAAATAGTTGAATCCTCAATCAGGACAGATTTCAAATTTAAATGCTTTGTTGAAAATTCGTTCTTTTTGGTAGAAAACTAGTCTTCCAGGTTGAAAATTCATCTTTTTGTTCAAAATTTCGACTGCTTGGTAGAAAAGTAAACTAATTTGATGAGAATAATTTTGAGAACAAGTATTTGACTACAAATTTAAATTTCTTTCATAGAAAACTGATATTTTTCGATGAAAATTACTTTTTTTTAAATTAAAAATATAACTATTCGGTTAAATGTTCAAGTCTTATGTTGACAAATCTTTTTTGTTTTTTATCTGGAGTTGCATTATTACAATAAAAAAACTTCATTTCTTTGGTTGAGATTTCGTTTATTTTCTAAAAAAATGTAACTATTAGCATTGGACTATTTTGTGGAAATTTTTTTTTAACATTCTTCTATTTGGTTGAAAATTCATTTTTTTTGTGGATTCATATTCTTAGTAGGGAGATTATCTCCTTGATTAAAAATCCATCCTTTTTTTATTAAAATGCAACTGTTAAATCGAAGATTATTTCGTTTCAGCTGAGGATTCAACTATTTTCTTGAGAATTCGTATTTCTCTCTTGAAAATTCAACAGCCTGATAGAAATTTAAATTATATGGTTAAAAACTAGGTTCCTTGTTGAAAGTTAGTCTTCATCGCCAAAAATACACTATAGTTTGAGGACTAAACTATTTTGTTTGAAAAGTCGTATTTTTTTCGTTGCTAAATAAAACTACATAGTTAAAAATTTGTTCTTTTGGTTAAAAAGTAGTTTTTTGAACTAGAAATTTAATTCTTCCATTATTGGTAGAATACGCATGGTTCCTAGATAAAAATTCAACTTATTGTTTGAAAATTCATATATTTTGTTTGGAATTTCGCCTTTTGATATAAAATTAGTTTTATTGGTAGAAAGTTCATATTTTTAATAAAAAATGCAGCTTTCCGATTGAAAATTGGGCTGGTTTGTTAGAACTTTGATAATTTTTTTGAAATTTTAATGTTGAAGATTTCTTCCTTTGAAAATTGAACTGTTTTTTAAGAAAGTTGTCCTTCCCGATTGGTTATTCGCTTTTTATGGAAGAGAAGATACCTTTTTTGAATGGAAATTCATCTTTGTTGGTTTGAAATTAACTTTTTTCTTGATAATTTAACTATCTTTCGAAAACATCGTTTTCACGGCTTGAGAATTCAATTATTTGGTTGAAATTGCATCTGTTTTCCAATAAATTGTTATCTCTTTTGTAAGATAATTGGACGATTTGGTAGAAAATTCATCTTTTTAGTTTGGAAATTCATTTGGTCGAACATTCGACCATTCTGTTAAAAATGTGATTATTTTGTTGAAAATTCAACTATTTTCTTGAAGACATGTTTTATGGCCATAAGTTAAACTTTTTTGTTTGAAACTCGTCCTGTTGAATTTTTTAATCCATCTTTATATCCGAATTTTAAAAAATTACGTACCTGCATTAAACGCCCCCCCCCCCCTCCCTTCCGTAACAAAGTATAACTGAATCTTTCGACCCCCCTCCCTCTTGGAGCTGTTACGTAATTTAAGTACAGCCCCTGGAGAATCCAACTACTTGGTTAAAAATTCACATCTTTGTTTGAAAATTAGTTATCTTAGTTCAAAATTTATTTGGTTTGTAAAAATTGGCTTACTTTGGTATCAGTCTTTCTAGTTGTAAATAAATCTTTTTGGTCCAAAATTCGACTGCTTGGTTTAATGTTAAAAGACTCTGTTGTTGGTTGGAGATTCTTCAAATAAGTTTGAAATTCATCTCTCTGGTTGAAAATATAAATAATTTATGAACAATTTTTTTTCGGTAGATTCAATATCCTTCACATTCTATAATTATAGGCTAAACAATGCTTAAAAAAGCCAATTTTTCCGAAAGCGGATTAGCCATTGAAAAGTAGGAAAAAATGAGATAATGAAAAATTTTAACTCTGATTATCTCCTTATGGGAGAAAGGAAAGCATTGGCGCTCAAACCATCTGTTCAAAAAATTGTCTGAAACATAAAGAATGCTGATAATATAGAAGAATAGAACTTCTTTCTCGATTGATTTTTCCCTCTCTTGTAGGTAGTTTTCCTTCATCTTCCATTAAAAAGAAAGTTGTTTAAAAGTTGCCGTGTCTGGAAAAGTATAAAAAAAGTAAAAAAGTGTGGGTATTCGAAGCCTTAGAATGAGATAAAAAAAAGTTCCACGGGAAAAATGAAATCAGAAATGCATACACTACTATTAAATAAATCCAAAGAGTAAAAATTTATTCCGACGTGACTTATTACACTTAATACGTTACAATTTTGTACAGCGTCCGTCTTGTATTTGTAGAAAAATATAAGTAAAAAACCAAAAATACTTTGTTCACAATAATCTCAATTCGCAAGATTTTTAGTCGTCTTCGATTTGAGCCAGAGTTTGCACTATCATCTTGCGTTTCGGATCAAAATGGAAATTGTTCATTTTGAAGATGTCGCTCTCGTAGAATGGATTTAGATCGTGAATTTTGATCTGCCTCGCCTAAAACAGAAAAGTCAAGGAATAAATTATAAAAAAAAAAAAAACATTATTTTTTTACATAGAAAGGATACATATGTAAGTAATGAAATTTATATTTTACCCGCTCGAGAAGTTCTTTTTCCGGAACTTCGATAGATGGAATGTTATTCCCACGCAGGGCTCTTTGAAAGGCAAGCGCGTCGAGGAAAATTCCTCGCAAAATGTGGTAGAGAAGATCACTGTGGTCTTTGTTGTAGTTCAGGTATTTCTTGAAGGTCTGAAAAGTGATCAATTATTAGCATTTCCATTTATATTTTTCTCATTCCATTTTGGGTATGACAAAATACTTTTTGCTGCACAAAAAAGTTTAATTAGTATCCACTCATAGAAAATAGTTCAATTTTCAACAAAATTCTTTAATGTTCATTCAAACAGTCGAATTTTCAAACGAAAATATTTATATCCAACCAGAAACAGTTGCAATTTTAACTTAATTATTCCATTTTTTAGCCAAAAAGATACATTTCTCAGAAAATAGTTAAGTTTTCAACCAAAAAGTTAATTCTTCTTTAAGAAAAATCAAATTTCCAATCTAACGAAAATAATTTTTTGGTAATGAAAGTTGAAAATTAGGATTGACAAGTTACCTTTCCGTTCATAATTTTTTAATAAAGCAGGTATATGACTTTAATCCAATAGTTAAATTTCAAACATACGAAAATGCATTTTGAACCTGAAATAAGTTTTTAAGTCAATAGTTGAATTTTCAACCAAGAAGAACAATTTTCTTTTAAAAGGACAAATTCCAAACAAAAAAGTTTAATTTTTAAGAAAAAAATAAAACTTGCAACAAAATAAATTAATTTTGAACCTACGAACATGAATATTCAAGCAAGAGACTAAATTATTCACGAGAAGACAAATTTTCAACAAAATGCATGAATTTTTGATCAAATGGCTAAATTTCAATATAAAAAACAAAATTTTTCAACACAAAAGAAAAGAATATTTAAAGTTTCAATCGAAAAACTTACTTTTCAACAACAAAATTACATGTGTTTCCAAACTAAAAGATAAATTTTGAGAACACCATAATTTTTAACGAAAGAGTTCAACTGTAAAATAGGAGCTTAATTTTTAGCTGAGCAAGATGGTTTTCTGAAAAAAATTGTTAGATTTTCAATTGAAAAAATGAATTTTCATCTAAGAAGATTAGTTTCCTACGAAAAATAGAATACCCAAGCGAACAGTTGAATTTTATAGCAAAAAAAATGTATTTGAAACAAAATTGAATTAAAAAAAAAAAAAAAAATTTAATATGCTACAAGATAGAGGAATATCCAACAAAATACTGTAATTTTTACCAACAATTAAACCACCAAGCAAAAATGGAATAGGTTAATTTTTTATTGGAAAAATTATTTTACAATACAAATACATGATTTTTCAACCGAAGCTGTGAAGCAAGTATATAGTTAAAAATTATTTTTCTATGGGGAAGAATTATCTTCTGCAAAAGAGACAAATTTTCAGCGAAATAGACGAATTTTCAACCAAATAGTTAAATCTACAACCAAATAGTTGAAATCCCAAACGAGAAAGATAAATTATTAATCAAATCTAGTTCAATGCCCAATCAAATAGTTTACTGTTTACTAAAAATATAAATTTTTAACAAAAAATTTTATTTCAACCGAGGAGATCAATTTTCTACCAAAAATGACGAGTCCTCAACCAACTACATGAATTTCTAATGTTAGTTTTTCGAAAATGATAAAATGCATAAATTGGATACAAGTTGATGGCGATATACTTTTTTTCATTTTGCCTCTTCATAGAGAAAGCTATGTGGACGTAACAATTTAAAATATTTAAAAAATGTTATTGATCAGACGCTTCAAAGATTTTCGAATTTCAAGTTTTGAAGCCAAACGATGTTCTTTCCATGCCTCAAAAATAAAACTATTTTGCAATTGCGCATTAAAAATTGAAATCTTAAATCAAAATTATAAAAATCTAAAAAATAGTAGAAATTGTTATCAAGTATCTATTATATCATATTTAGTATCAAGTGGCATTTGAAGTGATTGAATAGATTTTTCTAAATTGAAAAATGAGGTTTAAGTATAAAAAAAATTCAGAGTTAGAAATGAAACGATTCCAAATTTCATTTAAAACTGCAGTATTCTCAAATAAGGAGTTTAAAATTAAGTCATTGAAAATAAATAATAGAGAATGTGAATGGATGAATCACAGATTTTCATAGGTAATAAAAATAATGGCTTACCTGTTTCATGCTCTTCATAACAGAATATTTCTGAGTTTCGACGAAACTTTCGAGAGCCATTCTAATGGCCATATTTACATCATCTTCGCGAACATAATCTCTCAACTGCATTTTCGCATTCGCTTCTGACATTCTTATAATTCCCTCAATGTGTCGTACAGTAATCGGGAGACTTCCTGTCGCCTGGAAATAAATTATTCACATCAAATTTGAACCTGAATTGATAGAAATTTGGATGAAAGAATAGGGAAATTATTTAAACTGAAGATGATAACAAGAAAGGGAGAAGGAGAGAAAAAAAATCAACTGGGGGGAAGAAACGTGGGGAGAATTTAAAGGAAAAAATGTGAAACGAGGAGGTGGAGAGTTCGGAGGAGGAAGGAGTGAGAGAAAAACTAAAAATATTGAATAAGGTAAGGAAGGAAAAGAAAAAACAGAATGACTCCTAAAAAAGAAAAATGAAAGTAGGGTTGTGGAACTGAACAACAATCTTTAGATAGATAGAAGGGAAAACAGAAGCCCAGGCTAATTTTAAGAAGATATTGCAAAGAACAGTTTGTGAGGGATTTGATAATCAATAAAAAATCTTCGAAAAAAGTCCAACTAAAATACGATAGAGAACCAACTAAAATTTGTATGAATTATTTATTGAAAATCCTGTTGAATTCTTTAAAAATAAGCCAGAATAACCGCTGTGATTTTTTTGTTGTTGAAAATATCTAAATGAAATTTGAATGAAATACGAAATAAATCTGAATAAAATCCAACTAAAATCCAAGTAAAGTCTAAGTTGATGGCAAATGAACTACAAATAGAGTTAGAGTAATGACTGGAAAAAATACAAATACAATACAAATAGAATAGAAACTTACCTATGGAGGAATATAATTTAAATAAAAAAAAGATAAAAATTCGAATAGATTCTAATTATATTCGAAGAAATTCTAAATAAAATTGATATGAATTCGAGATGGAATTCAAAAAAGGTCGAAATAAACTACGATAGAAAACCAACTAAAATCTGTATAAAATATTTATTGAAAATCCTGTTCAATTCTTCAAGAATAGGCCAGAATAACCGTTTTTTTTCTATGAAAATATCTAAATAAAATACGAATGAAATCCGAATGAAATCTGAATAAAATACAACTGAATTCCGTATCTTTATTATCATTGACTAGGAAAAAGCCAGGGAATGAACAGGAATTTTATTTAAAAGTCTGGAATTTACTAGACCTAACCTAGACAATTAAAAATTTTACCATAAAAAAACGAGAAATGACCGCTTTCATTATATGAAATAAAAAGAGATCTTATCATTTGATTTAAAGAATAAGACGTTCCTTCAGTTTGATTCTGGAAATTCCTAAATATATCTATACTTTTTGAGGGAAAGAGTTTGAATTTTTTTTCCAATAAAAGAAAAATCTTTTGCAAATTTGATTGTGAGATTTTTTCAAGTGACTTAAGTTTGACATTCGAATTGACGCCCAAATATACAGAAAGAATTATTTTCTCAATTTTTTCTTCTAATGTATTCATTACACGTTTCATTTGCTTTATCCTTATTTATCAGACCCGGGACAGGGATAAACAATTAAATATTTTTCATTTTAGTTGAAAATTCAGCCAGCTAAAAACTCTCATGTCTGGTTTAAAACTAAATTTTCGAGCCAAAAATGTTACTATTCCATTTTAAATTGAAAATTATTATTTTTATTATTAAAAATGTAACCATTTTGTTAAAAAAATGTATCTTTGGGTTGAAAATTAGTTTTCCGTAAAAAATGTAACTATTCTAGTTAAAGGTTCATCATTTCAGTCAAAAATTCGTCTTTCAGGTTTAAAATTCAGCTACTAACGTTAAACAATTACAATTTTATTTGAAAATTCATCATTTTGTTAAAAAATGTAACAATTTTTTCGAACTTTATTTTTGTTTCTGTTGAAAGTTAGTTTTTTTTTGTTCGAGGCAATTTTTTATAACTGAAAATTTAACTCATTCCAATGGAAAATTCCATAGTTGTACTACTTAAAAATTCATTCGTCTTAACATAAATTTTTTGTTTAATTTGGAATTTTAGTATTCAAATTTTGTTTGACCACCCATCTTTTTTGAGTAAAAATTAATTTATCTATTTTGGTGTAAAACTCTTGTGTTTGGTCTGAAATGGGTTTTTTTAACTAAAAATGTTACTGTTCCATTGTTGGTTGAAAATATTGATTTTTTTCAAATTGAAATTAAACTATTTTGTTGAAACATTGTATTTTTTGGTAGAAGCTTAATCTTTCTATACGATTTTCAAGATATCAAGAGATCTCATCATATATCAGAAAAATCCCTGGATATTATTCCCCTACCTAAAAATCCTATAGAATTCCTCGAAAATCGGAAGCGAGAAGTCAATCGCCCGTATAAATAAATAAAGAAGAACTTACCAAACTTTCCTGACGAAGTTGACTGTACATTTTAGCGATCTTGTCCTGATCGACGTTGGATATTTTAGGATGAACATTTTGCTTCGCATACACAATATATTTTTTGAGAAGATCTTGAGGAATTGGCAACTTGGAGGCGGGCGTCTCTAAATCAAGGAGTTCGGATCGATCTGAGAAATTCGGGTGATGCTTGATATGCGAGTTGACGACGAATTTGGATAATCGCTTATCATCACAAGGATCTTTTTCATCTTTTACTATGCAGAGGATGTCGAAACGAGACAGAATCGGTTCCGACAAGTTTACCTATAAAAGAAATTGTTCAGTTTGAAGGTTTCATATCTTCTTCTGATTAACAAGACTGCATCATAATTTAGTAAAAAATATTGGTCTTTTTTAGCCAAAAAAGTGACTAACTTCTAACTCAAACAGTGCCTTAAATTAACAAACAGTTACTAATGTGTATTAATAATAATACTAATCTTCTTTTGAATTCGAAGAATAAATTCATTAGAATTTAGAGTGAATTCGAAATAATTTAAATTTATTGAGAAAAATTGAAAATATTCCATTATATCAGTAAAAGTGACGTGAATTTAGGAGAATTCAAAGGAATTTAACAGAATTCATGAAAATTCTTAAAAATTCAACGTATGTTTGAAATACTTGCATGTGAATGCAATAAAACTGAAAATATCTATGTAGATCAAAGTAGAATTCAGTGAATTTAGAAGAATTGGGGATAAATTTGAACAATTCCAAGAGAATCCCAAAAAATTCGAGATAAATTGAACATAATTTAACAGAATTTAACCAAATTTAGGATAAATTTTAAAAAATTTAGAGAGAATTGCAAAGTGATATTTGTGAGAATTCAAGATAAACTAAAATAAAATAAGGTTTCATTGAAAACAATTGAAGGTAAATTCTACCAAATTCCGGGCAAATTAAAAAAAAAATCGAATGAATTGGAAAAATTCGAAATATTCCATTGAATTCAGTGAAAATGGTGCTAGAAAAAAATTTTAATGAAATAAAAAAAATCAGGGTGAATTCAAAAAAATTTGAGAGAACGCTCAAGTATTCGAGCTGGTATAAAACAATTCAAGAGAATTCCAAGAATTATGAAAAATTTAGAAGAATTCAGGATGCTTCAGGGTGCTGAATTTAACTCGAGTTATCCTGGTTTCACGAATTCAAAACAACTCTTATTAAATTCAACAAAATTCAGGGTGAATCCAAGAAAAATTAGACTGATTGAAGAAAATTAAATATTGCATTGATTTCAGTATAATTGAAATGAATTCAAAAGAATTGAAGCGAGTTCTCCAGAGAACTGGAGATATTTAAAAAGATTTCACAATGATTAGATAAATTGATGAAAACTAAGGGTGAATTCCAAGCAACTCAAGTTCAATTAAACAAAATTCAGGGTGAATTTGAAATCATTCAAATTAATTAAAAAACTATCGAAAATATGCCATTGATCTCAGCGAAATTAGAGTGCATTTAGAAGAATTAATCAGAATTCAAGGTGGATTAGAGAAAATACAAGAGAATATAAAACCGGGTGTATTCTAAATGAATTGAAATTAATTTATTCAAAAATCAATAATATTCCATTGACCTTACTGGAATTGAAGTGTACTCAAACGAATTGAAGTGAATTCAAAATAATTTGAGGTGCATACGAAAAAGATTAAGAGAATTTTATATATGTAGAAAAAATTAGGAAAATTCAGGATAAATTGATTAAAAAAAGGGTGCATTTCAGATTAATTGAAATAATTGGAAAAAAAAATCTGAAACATTTAATTGATGTTAGTAAAATTTGAGTGAATCAAGAAGAATCAGGAAGAATTCAGGATACATTAATTAAAAAGAGTGCATTCCAAATGAATTGAAAATAATATTATGAAATTCAAAATATTCCATTGATTTTAGTAAAATTCTAGTAAAGTTAGAATATTTCCAAACAATTAAAAGAAATTGAAGGAAATTTATGAAGAAGAATGACTGAATTGATCTTTTAATTCAATTGACTAAAAAGTAATTCGAGATAGAAAAAGTTACTTAAAGTTACTTGAGTGACTATCGGGTAGCCTTGTTGATTAACTAATTATTCTTACGTTTTCTGAAAACGTCATACTGGCGTCGTATCTTCCTCCTATGGGATTGGAAGCTGCAATGACCGCGCATCGAGCTTGAAGCGATGTGACAATTCCAGCTTTGGAAATGGAGATCGTTTGCTGTTCCATTGCTTCGTGGATCGAAGTTCTGTCTTGATCGTTCATCTAGAAAGAAAGAATTAAGGATTGTTTTAAAGATTAGCGATTTTAAAGTAGATGCACAATTTTTTTTCCTCAAAATTCTAGACTTCTCAAGGTCTTCTTCCAGGATCAGTAATTCGATTTTAGATGGAAAGGGGTTTTTCCCGAAACAAATGGGAACAGAAGAAAATTTCATCTATAATTGAAAAATTGTTATATTTGTTATTTGTTATATATCGTAAATATTGCACGAATATGCCATGAATTTGCTTGAATGTATGTGATCTAGAAACACAAAGATAACAATTTCAGAAACCTACTTTTTCTATACTTTTTCTTGGACTTTGACATTATTTTCTACTGTATTTTCATCTGTTAAAAGCTTTCGAATGTTCAACCAAATATAAATCTTAGCTGAAAAATCATAAGTGTAAAAAAATAATTTGAAATAAAAAAAAATTACTATTCACAAAAGTAGAATTATTAGGAAGACAGAAATGTTTCCAAATGCGAATTTTTCTAATCTGAATT
>WSXT02196030.1:0-11609 GCA_011762715.2 Neuroterus valhalla
TGAATTACTTGAAATCTCATCAAATCTGAAAAATCTGTGCGAAACCTTGGAATGTCTGCGAGATCTTTCCGGAATTTTTTAAAATTATTGCGAAATCTTTGAAGGATTTCTCAAATTTTTATGTATCTTTTGAAAACTTTCCGAGTTTTTTCAAATGTTCGTCAAATCGTCCCAGAATTTGTTGAATTTGTTTGAAATCAGTGGAATATTTGAAATATCTTGTATTGTTGTAAACAATTTTAAAATCGCTTAAAATATTTGAAATTTTTGTGTGCTTTTTAACATATTTTACAACCTTTGTTAATTACTCGGAATCTGGAAAATCTGTGCGAAACCTTGAAATTTGTGCGAGATCTTTCCGAAATCTTTTTAAATTATTGCGAAATCTTTGAAAGATTTCTCAAATTTTAAAGTATCTTTTGAAAACTTTACGAGTTTTTTCAAATGTTCGTCAAATCGTCCCAGAATTTGTTGAATTTGTTTGAAAGCAGTGGAATATTTGAAGTATCTTGTATTCTTGTAAACAATTTTAAAATCGCTTAAAATATTTGAAATTTTTGTGTGCTCTTCAACATATTTTACAACCTTTGTGAATTACTCGAAATCTGGAAAATCTATGCGAAACCTTGAAATTTCTGCGAGATCTTTCGGAAATCTTCTCAAATTATTGCAAAATCTTTGAAAGATTTCCCAAATTTTTATGTATCTTTTGAAAACTTTACGAGTTTTTTTAAATGTTCATGAAATCCTCCCAGAATTTGTTGAATTGGTTCGAAAGCAGTGGAATATTTGAAGTATCTTGTATTCTTGTAAACAATTTTAAAATCGCCTAAAATATTTAAAATTTTTGTGTGCTCTTTAACATATTTTACAATCTTTGTTAATTACTCGAAATCTGAAAATCTGTGCGAAACCTTGGAATTTCTGCGAGATCTTTCGGAAATCTTTTCAAATTATTGCGAAATCTTTGAATGATTTCTCAAATTTTTATGTATCTTTTGAAAACTTTACGATTTTTTTGAAATGTTCGTAGAATCGTCCCAGAATTTGTTGAATTGGTTTGAAAGCAGTGGAATATTTGAAATATCTTGTATTCTTGTAAACAATTTGAAATATCTTGTATTCTCGTAAACAATTTGAATTATCTTGTATTCTTGTTAATAATTTTGGAATCGATTGAAATATTTGGAATTTTTGTGTTCTCCTTTAAATGTTTTCAAACATTTGTGAATTACTCGAAATCTAAAAAATTTGTGCGAAACCATGAAATTTCTGCGAGGTTTTATGGAACCCTTCGAAACTTTCGTAAAATCTTTTAAATATTTGAGAAACATTCATAAATCTTTCATAAACTTGATATTTTTTTTTTTGAATGGCTTCGTGACTGTTTGTCCCCGTGCTTTTGTCCTTTCCTCATAACGTTCAGGTCTCGCTTCCGCACAGCACAGTTGTTACTAGCACAGAATTATATATTGCAATCTTAGCTTCATTTATTACATTTTTACTCTTTCTGATAGTCCGTGCACTGCTGATAATCTTTCTACACTCATTGAGACGTTTGGGAATTTCTGAATCCATCTTTCCGTCAGCAATGGATAAGCTTCCAACATACACAAAAATTATCAACTTGTTTTATCTTTTCTCCGTTTATAGAAATATTGCATATTGTTTTCGTACCCTTACTTTCAAACACAACCATTTTTGTTTTATTCACGATAATTTCAAGACCCATGCTCTTCATGCTGGGATCAAGTCTGCTCATCATCCTCTGCAAATAATCGACTGATTGTGTCATAATTCTTCTTTTCGCAGCAAACGGATATCCTCACATGAATCAGCTTCGACCAAACTGTTAGGATATGTTGCCTTAGGTCACGGGCAGCAGCGCTGGAAACATTTTCAGTAACAACTTTGGTCAATTCATTCTCGTCTTGTAAATTGCCTTGACTACTCAGAGATCCAAGAATCTGTGCGTAGAGCTTTGCCAGTTCTAACGATCTTGAGTGAAGTGTGCTTATTTCAGTCAAAAAGTGATCCATTGTAGAGATAAAAACTTGCACCTTGAGGCGCTCTTCAGGACTTTCGAAAACGTGCTATGCGCTTAAAGTCTCGTCATGGAACCGTTTTCTCTTTTGGATGCGTGAGTAACTCTCTCTCTCTCAGCTAAGTCGGAATGGTCAAATTTGATGCAACACTTCCAGCTTCAGTCAGCAGTATCAGCCAATAATCTTCCAAAAGATGAATGTCGTTCAAAAGTTGATCCACACAACGAGCTCCTACTTCCACAGACATCAGATTCGAGTTCGGATTCGATTTGCAGCTGTGGTTCCGCGGTGTTTTGTGTCCTTAACATGTTCCCTCTAGTTTTGAGTTCTCCCTGTATCAGCCAGTAGGAAAGAGGAGGCCGGCGTTCGCGGGCTCTTCCACCCAGGGCTGATGCTCGCTTCTCTCCTGCAGTTAGTTCCTTCTTGGTCCTTGCCATGACGGGTGATTCCTCCTCGCCGTCCTGCGAGTTGAGTGTAGCTGTTATCGGACTGCCTCTGCAGGCAGACTGGTCATCCACTGATGAGTCAACATTCAAAAGGTTGTAAGCTTCCATTTCATCAATTGAGAAACATCATTTGGCTATTCTTGGTCGACCTCTAGATCAGGTCCATTAGAGCACCACGTACTCTGATCGCCTGAGTCGACCAGCAATCCACTCGGCTAGCGGGCGGATGGGTGACCCACATCGAGTTCACATAATGCGTCTGTGCTAGGTTTCGATTGTGGTCAGCCACACTGACGAGTTCCTCATAGGCAAATCCGGAAAGAAACGCCGATAGTCGAAATGGCTACTAAGCCATCTACTTTCTTTCCTAGTCGTTAATTTAAATAGCGTCCTTCCCTCGCTGCCTCACGCCAGTGGGTTATTCCTTCAACACCGTCGATGTTCTAGGATGCATGGCCTGTGTCCTCAAGAAAGTTAGATAAAAACTCCATTCCGAGTAAATACGATCAGGGGAGGATGGTCCAACTCCGCCTAGTAGTCTAACCCTCGAACTGATTTACACACAGAAAAAGCGAATAAATCAGATTTAAATGAGAGCTGTTTCGTTCGAAAGGGTATTTATTCCAGCAACTCTCTACCAAAAAACAAATTTTTAACATGTATCTTTTCTAACATAAAATTTGTAATCTCTTTGTGTGCACAACGATTTGGGATCAGAATCGGGCCATTCTCCTCTATGATTAGCAGAAATTAACACATAAAAAAGGACAGAATATAGAATGAAAAAATTATTGAGTTTCTATTCTGTCAAATCGCATGAGGTAAAATAGATATTAGATAAAACAGTATAGAATATATAAATTATAATAAATTGATATTCTTTCAAATCATATGGGGTAAAATGAATATCAGATAAAAATGCATTTTGGGTTAATATGATGTTAGTTCACATGTAAAAAAGTATACACTATAAAAATTATTGGGAATTTTTGTTCTAAATTCCAAATTGTCATTATCGAATGATGATAATAATATATTATTTTTACCTGTGCATCTAGAACGTTTGATTCAATTTATTTCCTCTAATTTGGTTGCTTCATTTTATGTTGTGAGCAACCCGTAGATGGTTAGCCAGCGTCGTTGTCATTTTGTTGTAACAAAGTTCTCTTTTTTACTAA
Organism: Neuroterus valhalla; assembly: GCA_011762715.2. Classification (NCBI taxonomy): domain Eukaryota; kingdom Metazoa; phylum Arthropoda; class Insecta; order Hymenoptera; family Cynipidae; genus Neuroterus; species Neuroterus valhalla. Next base: position 3,670 of record WSXT02196030.1, read on the forward strand.
CTGCACCTTACATTATTTCCATAATTTGTTTTCCAGAAAGAAACCCACACGGGACTAGGACCCATAGTTAGATTTCAAACTTTCATTGTCAGGCGATTGGAGATTAGGTGATTTGAACCTCTCCGAAGGTCCCTTTTATCTTATTTCACATCAACTTAGCGAGTCAAAAAGTCAGCAGAAGCCCCCTCTCTAATACTAACGACCAGTGCCAGTGAGTCATGTCCCAATCTGGCATCAGCGACCAATGATAAATCGGTAGGCGATAACAAAAACCAGTAAAGATTCAATTCCAATCCATTAAATCTCTAGCCGCTGCGCTGAAGAGTTTCATCCCGTGTTTCTTCTATTTATTATTAATTATTTTGATTTCTCAGTTGATGAGGTTATGAACGCTGCCGCTGACTCGATTCTTCAAGAAAGAATATCTACCATATTGGAGGACATTTTAGAATCAATTTTGCAGTTTCATTTCATTTATACCTGCATCCTTCAAAAGTTTGGGCTGAAAGTTAGTTTGCCTACAGTCCCTCATTGAGCCCCATTGTGCACCGACATGGACAGCAGCAGCCTTGCACGTGATTGGTTGGCGCTATGTATTCGTGTGGGATATGCGCGGATAGCTTGAATGAGTCGTCTTGCGCAGCAAAAGTTGGAAAGCAGACTTCAAATGTATTTCGGATTTGGCGCGCGGCGGAAATAGAGGAAAGGATAGTATCTCCCCGGCGAAAGTCAAACGAGCAAATTCGACTTCAAGGGCGTAAAGACGATTGTAAAATGTCGACTTCGAAAGGGCGTTACGTCGATTGTAAAAAATCGACTTTTTGACCCTGAAAGTCCACTTAAGTCGAAGTCAGCTTTACCAACCCCAGAAGGGCTCGCTCTCACATAGTTACGGGCCTTGAAGTGTGAAGTCAACGGGTCATGTTTTCTCTTCACTGAATTGCTAAGTGCTCACTCTCCATGTAAAACTTCAGTACGTTTCTGAATTCCTTTAGAAGCAGGGAGTTTATGGTGTATTTAGGTGTCTTAGTAATGCGCCGGAGAAACTTGTTTTGTTCTGTTTGGATTAGTCCAATATTAAACTTTGACGTTCCCTTCCAAATTGTGCAAGCGTAGGTAAGTATAGGTCTGATGAAAGTTTTATTAATCAGGATTCCGTAATCTGGTTTTATTGCTGAATTTCGATGTATGATCGGATGTAGGAGAGAGGTGACCCCCATGGGTTTGGCCCTTATATCTTTGACATGCATGATAAGTCTACCGGATTCTCGCAATCCTTGACCAAGGTATTTAACGGAGTCCTTCCACTTTATTGATTGCCCAAAAAATTTGTGGTGGCTCTGGAATCGATGCTCTTCTTACAGTGGAAAGCACCGATTCACATTTCGCGGTGTTGATTTTAATTCTCCACAGCGAGCACCAGTTCTCAATTACCTGGAGTGCTGCGTTAAGGTATTTCACAATATTTTTGTTGCATCTTGAGTTTACATATAGAACCGTGTCATCTGTATATATTCCCAAAAAGAATCTGAGAATTGTTGGCATGTCGTTTACGTATATGATAAAAAGAACTAGACCCATTATGCTGCCCTGGGGGACACCTTCTCGAATGTAAACCTCGTCCGAGAGTTGACTATTTATTTTAACTCTGAATTTCCTGTTTTTAAGGTAGGAGTGTAGGAGTCGAATAATTCTATTCGGAAATTTATAATCAATCAGTTTTTTGAGTAGACCTTTCTGCCCGATACTGTCAAAAGCTTCTTCGACATCGAGGAAAACGGCCCCTGGGCTCATTTTCCAGTTGTAGTGAAGAGTAATGTTCTCAAAAAGTTTGAGAATGGGTCTATAGCTACTTGGCGATCTAGGATCCTCCCCTTTCTTCTGAAAGACCAGGATGTTAGCTGTTTTCCAGTTGTCCGGGAAATAATCGTATTGAAAACATGCATTAAAGATATTGGCAAGGGAATGGTAACAAAAGTTGGGTAGCTCCTTAAGAATTGAATTTTATATTGTATCTGGTCCTGGTGCCTTGTTTCCTTTGGTGGCTCTAATGTACTTGGAAATTTTTCTGTGATTGGTCATTTTTATTCCTTATTTATCGGTGGTGGCCATGTATTCATTTACTCTTTTACCCAGTCTGAGGATTTAAGGGTGCCTCAAATTTTTTTAGTGAAGTTTTGGGAACTGTTAAATCGACTGCAGCTGTTATATCGTCTGTGAGTTTAGTAATGGCTTGGTCTATTTGGTCAGTGTTTTTTGGTGTATGATTGATGATTGTTTTTTCTTCCATATACTTAAGGAACTCAGGCCAATCAGCTTTCTAAAAATTGTAACGCGGGTTGTCGGATTTGAATTTTGTGTTGTGAGGCTAGTATGCCGAGAGAGAAAGAGCTTCAATAATAGGTGAAGTCAGGTTCGCTTGTGCGTTCCTGGCAGTGTTAACACAAGATTCAATATTTTCTGGTCGTGGTACAGGAGGTGGCTGCACTGTGATTTGTTTTTTTTTACAAGTGGTCTTTGGGTTGTAACTGTTGTTGCCTTGGGTTCAAAAGAAGTGACGGCTTTGCTGTAGGACATACAATTATGTATTGGGTTAAAAGTTGCGTCAGGTGTAATTTTAGTGACAGTTTTAGTAAAAGTTGTTGCATGTCTCGGGGGCTGAGTATTTTGGTTAGTTGTCGTTGGTCGTGAAGTTTGTATAATGTTGCTAGAGCTTTGAGATTTGGGTAGAGTTTTTCGAGATTTTCTGACAGGAAATCTCTGAGCAGCTCTCTTGTACTCGGGGTACCCTTTATGATTGGCAGTGTGGTCGCCACCACAGTTAGCGCAGGTAGCCGGTATTTGTGTGGTTTTTTTGCACACAGAAGATTTGCGTGCTTTCCCACACTTGACACACCTTGGAATCGCGTGACTATTGTCCCATACATGGTCGAACCTTTGGCAATGAATGTATTGTTGGAGTTTATCTGGTTTTTTATAGGGTTCTACGCTTACACGGACGAAAGCTAGAATTTGGACTTTCAGGAGCTCGGAGGGCTTTTTGATCATTAGGGACTGAAATCATGATCATTGGAAGTGGATTTTTCGTGACAGCATTGCGCATTCGGGTGCATCAGTTAGCTTCAAAACCTAACTCTTTTAGATCCTCAATGACTAAAAGTGTATTATCTAATTGTGAGAATCTATTGGATAAAGGTATACTCACTACTGACGTTCTTGATGTCTTACTGCTCCCTTCGAGGCAGGTGATCGATCTCGCATCAGTTCTGGCGCTGGAGGGAGCTTCATCTGGCAGCTTACGCTTCTTACTTCTGGAAATTGGATTGGTATTATATCCATTGTCCCTATTCATATTATTAGGGTGTTTGAGGATTTTGATTGCTTCTCTATGCCTTCTTGGGAAAATATTGTTCGTTTCTGCGATGACAGTTGCTTTGTCGGATGAAATACTGTGTCCTGTTCCGATGTGATGCTCAGCTGGAGCTGATTGCGTGAAATGTTTCAGCCCGACTTTACTCTCATGTTCCTTCATGCGTTAGCTCACCACTCTACCGGTTTCTCCAATATAGACTTTGCCACAAGAGCACGGGATTTTATATACTCATACATCACTGAATGATGCCTTTTGATTTTTGGGTTGTTGAGGAGTTGCCATATTTTTGCAGGTGGTTTGAAAATGGTTTGGATGTTGTGTTTGTTGAGAATTCTACCAATTTGTTCTGTGATACCTTGGATGTAGGGTAGGGTGGCGGTTGCTTTTCTTTCTCTCTCTTTAGTTGGTTGTGTTAAATTATTTTTTCTAGTGCATTTTTTGATTGCTCTATAAATTTGTTTGTTTGTGTAATCGTTTTGCAGAAGGGTTTGTTTACCTTTTTGTAATTATTTTTGTAAGTTATCTTTATCTGTAAGGGAGACAGCTCTGTAAACGAGCGAGTTAATGACTGACTGTTTTCGGGATGGATGACAGTGGGAGGGGGCGTGGAGGTATCTGTTTCCATATTCAATCTCCGATACATCCTAACCTCAACATGTCGTTGTTACGACCTACGATACAAAACCAGAGGAAAAGGTTCCTTCTCACGCCTTTTAGACCTAGATATAGTTGTGTGGTGGTCCTTAACTACAAATTATCAAACAGACAGTGCGTGGAGAGTGATTTCTCCGGGGTGGTGCGAATCACTCTTTGAGGGTTTGTGGAATCCCTCTCGCGTGTACCAAGAGCGACATACGATACAATACCAGAAGAAAACAATACTTTTTTCAAATTTCAGTCCTTGATATTGTTTGTAAGTCCCGTGTTACTATATTCCGAAGCGACAGGGAGTTGAGCATGTTTTCGGGGAGTAGTAACAAATCAGTCTTCGAGAATTTGTGGGAATCCCTCACGCGTACATGAATAGCGCCCTACAATGCGACACTGATGGGAATTTTTCTTTTCCTTTTGACCTTGATGTTACTCTTCAGGGGGTCTTAAATTATGGAATATGAAAGAGACAAAGAATTGGGCATGAACTCTGAGCGTAGTGCTAATCAGTATTCGATGAGTCGTGGGATTCCTCTTGCGTGCATGAAAAGCAATCTACAATATAACACGAACGGAAATGTATCTTTTTTTCAACCTCCAGACATGGATATTATTTTTAAGGAGTCCTATGCTACAACATATCGAAAGACAGTAATTCCAGTATGATCATTAGGTGTGTTCACCAATTAGGCTTCAAAGGTCTATAAAATTTCTCTCGCGTGCACAAAAAGCGACATACGATGCAACACCGACGAAAAGTCCTGTCTTTGACCTTTGAACCTCGACTTCATTGTTCGAGAGGCCCAAACATCATTATGTGAAGGAGACATTAGAGTTGGAAATGATACGCAGGCATGGCGCCAATCAAATCTCCGAAGGATTGGATTATTCATCTCGCGTGCATAGAAAGCGACCCACTGTGCAACACCAACGAGAAGAATCCTGTTCTCGACATCTAGATATGAATATTATTGTTCAGAGGGTTCCATATTATGAAATATCAGAGAGACGAGGAGACCAGCGTGATCCTTGAGCGTGGTGTCTATCAGTCTCTAAGGGTTAGCAGAATTCCTCTTACGTGCATGAAGAGCGATAGGATATGTAACATAACAAAGCTCAATTTACATTTTTTCCATTTTTTATTACATTCTTTCGAAATAATAAATTCAATGATAACTTAAATATTTGAGTACCTCGAAATTCGAAAAAAAGTAATATTTATTGCTCCTACCCCTCCTAAGCTTTCCACCTGAGTTTACCTAAATGAGCCACTAACCTCTCTGGAAGCGATCTGAAACGTGTTCTATATACTTTTCCATTGGGCAGTGGTATTGATAAATATATATTAAAGGAAAATGGCATATCGCCCTCATCACCTTCACTTGGATCTCTATGATTATAATCGTTCACTATGTACTCTTTGAATTCGTCACCATAATGCAATATACCTTTTCGGTTTATCTCAAAATCCGATGGAATATGAATAGCAAGATCATGATTAGGTATTCGGTCTAGTTCGGAAAAATTTGATTTATAGATTTGCCGCGGTAATCGGAAATAATATTCGAAGGTACTAGGATGATCCTGCCCAAGCTGCAACCATATGGGAACTTCAAACCCGGTAGGAGAGAGATTTCCCCCATGAGAAGTACCATCCTTCATTGTCAGAACAAAGGTTCCTGCCTGTGGTATTTCGGGGGGATATCCATCTGCACCTATGTTTGTGACAAACAATTTACATTTATGAATTTCTAGTTGACTTGTAAGGTGCGGTTCCAAAGGCGTACGCCGGATTTTTATTAGAGAGGTGCAAAATTGACAAAATGTAGTTAAATGGCTAATTATATTTTTAGAAAACATCAACACTTTTACACGATAAATTTGAAGTAATGCCAAACGTTGTAAGTCTTCAGTGAAATGTTACAAAACTTTTTCTATGATTTTCTTTTCATTTTCTTGCAAATGATGCGATGAAATTGTAACGATATAACTGAATTCTTCACATAGAACAATGGGTTAAATTATAGAATAGGTGGCACCCCCCTTTAGTTATAATACATGTTTTTTTAGAAAGAACCTGGAAAAAGGGGTTCGAGATACGACCAATCACTCTTTCGTGAATTTTGTGAATCTTGCATCTAGATTCACGAGAGAGTGATTGGTCACATTTAGAACCCTTTTTCTCAGGTTTTCTCTAAAAAAACATGTCACAAAAGTCACGAAAGGGTGATTGGTCGAATCTCGAAAAACACTTGCTTATAATTTTTTACTTTGACGGGTCTTGTAAAAACACTCTAATGGTAAGTGAAATACAAGAAATTTGAATTTGTAATAGACACATATTTGAGATGTTATATTTATGGAATATAACATAATTTTGATGCTTTTTGCTCATGAATTAGTTGAAAATCACTTCAATTTTATGTTCCAGTGGTTGCATTTTCAACCTGAAAAGTTAAACGCTTAACGAAAAAGTTATTTTTAACGTTGAAATATAAATATTCTACCAGAAATGATGAATGTTTCCAATCTCGAAGGAAAAATCACATCCGGAAGGATGTAATTTTAACGAAAAAGCATCGAATTATTAACGAAAAAAGTTATAATAAAAAAAACGAATCCAATCCAAATGGACAAATCGTCTATCTAAAAAGACAAACTTTGAAAGTTATAAATTTTTCTCAAGAAAAAAGGCGAATTTGCTAGAAGGTAATTAAAGCTTTCAGAGGGTTGTTGGATTTTCAACCTGTACAGTTAAATCCTCAACAAGAAAGTTAATTTTTAACGTTAAAATATAAATTTTCTACCAGAAAAGATGAATATTTCCAATTTAATCTTTTCTGGTAGAAAATGGATTGGATAAGTTTTTTTTAATAATATATATATTTTTTAATAATAATTCAATGTTGTTTTGTAAATATTTCCTCCTTCTGGATTAAAACTATTCATCTTGTCTGGTAGAAAATTTATATTTTAACCCTAAAAATTAACTTTTTTGTTGAGCGTTTAACTTTTCAGGTTGAAAATGCAATCGACTTCTAGGAGCTTTGAGTACCTTCTAGAAAATCCGTCTTTTTTGTTGAAAAAAATTAATTTTCTTTGAAATTCGTCTTCTTGGATAGACTTCAAGTTTGATATTCCAACTCTATTCTAGCAAACTCATATCTCTTGATTGGGAAATCTATATCATATTCCTAATAATCCTAATAGAGTAATCTACATTTTAAATAATGATGTTTTTCTTTTCCTTCTTATTATCCTCATTTTCCTCTTTTTCTCTCCACTCAAATTCTCAATTTTTCAAGCCTTCCTATTTCTCAAAAAATTGCAAATTTAAAAAAATCCTTTAATAATAATCTTCCCTTTTCGATGAGGAATCCGTAAAAAAAGTATAAGCTCCATCAAAAATAGGTCGGTCAATTGTCTGTTCGATTTGTAAAAGAATGTCCCAAATATAAGATTTCGAGTCATGAAATAGATAATAAAAACAGAACTTGAAGAGTTGTAGACATAGCTGATTTTAAATTTGCCATTAGTTATGAAAAATAAATTCGTTGTAACAATCTGTTTGTATGAGTTATTTTTAATTTTCATTTTTCTGCACAATCAATTCTAAAATCTAATTCTACTGCAAGAATATGTCCAAAGCAGTATATTTTATCATCAAGTTTGCCTCTGGTTTTGCCTATTATCAAATGTTTTTGAACCGTTACTTGGTATGAATAAAATTAATATTTATATATTACACTCACGATTCAGATGGCTCACAATGGCGAGGAGTACAGTTGCAGCAGTAAGCTGTATTTTTCCGGGGGGGGGGGGGGGGGGGAGGAAAAATTGAAAAGAGAAAAAGAGGGGAACAGTGGGTGGTTTTTTTTTGGAACCCCCAAATGTCCTCCGTTTGCGTTTTGTTTTT
>WSXT02196041.1:0-19215 GCA_011762715.2 Neuroterus valhalla
ACCGAAGTGCTATTAGACACCTTAGCGCTGGAGAGACCTACAAATACCTGGGTGTGCCTGAGAGCCGCATCCAGGATGCAACATCAGTAAAGGAGGTTCTCCGAAGCAGATATAAACTCCTGCTCCGAGGGATTCGGTCGTGCAACCTGTCGTCGTTGGACAAGATATCTGCGACTAACGTGCTCGCCGTCCCAGTTCTACTCTATTTGTTTGGGGTGGTTCTATGGACGAAGAACGACCTCAAAGCCCTTGACATTACGACGCGCAAGATGATGCATATGAAGAAAAGCTTACATATCAACTCGTCCGTTCCGTGCTTATACATCACACGTCGTAAAGGCGGACGCGGACTTCTCAATCTTGAATGCCTATAACACCGAATCATCCTAAGTACTGTTCATATCATCGCAAGCAGTAGAGATCCTCTCCTAGCAATGGTCAGGAATCACGAAATGAGTGGGGAAGAAGCGTTCCTTTACAAAGCCGCGGATAGGGCAGCCGGAACCCTCGGCCTGGAACTCAACATCAGGAATGAGGACAGTGAATCACTCCATCAAGATGCCTCGCTTCTCGAAGCACAGGTGAAGAAAGCGGAGGCGAAAAACTTTTTGAAACAACATGAACACGAGGTGATGCACGGAAACTTTCACAAAATGGTAAAAGATTAATTCTTGTCACATGAGTCAATGTTTGCTTCTCTCAAATTAGGTTCTAAAGCATTATACTAAAAAGAAAATCGTGTGAATTTGGAACGAAACTCCATTTTGTTTGACGTCCGTTTGAATAAGCACGACGCGACGCGGCGCCGTGTTGCTGTAACGCGAAGCTGATAATTTCGATTTTTTTCCCAGACTCGTTTTGTATCCGTGAAACGCCAGAAGTGCCCTACGTTTGACATAAACACGGGGTCTGTAGAATAATGCAGCTCCGTGTTAGAAAAACACGGCGGGCCGTCTAGAATCGAAATTCAAGAAACAAGATCATTGAAACAACACGATGCCGTGTTGATTCAATGCTTTCATTTGATTTTATCAATGAGTCGAGTGGATGCCATTTTTATCTTCGACTCATGAACAGGAGGTGAGATTAGATCTTGAAAATCATCTGTACTATGTAAGTTAAATTCTGGGCTCCTGATCAACCTCCTAGAAGAAGATCAAGTTGGTCGAGGTTCAGTATGGAATCTGAAGGATCGTTGTCTAGAACTTCTTTCATACGGGGAAGGAGATCGTAGAAGTCTGTTGTTTTTAGGAGCTTTAAGTTGTTTCAGGTTTCATCATTTTTCAGGGGCTCTAGAGACTAGAAGGATCGTTCGGCGTTTTGTTTTAGAGGAGGGTAGAGCTGTCGTCAGCTGCAGTGCCGCTTGATATGTTGGATAAGAAGAGCGGTCATTCGGAGGGATATTGGCTCTGAAATAAATGAGGGAATCCCGAGGGAGATGCTTGAAGTAATAAATTGGATTGAGTTCTGGTTCTGTTTTGGTTGAGATCAATATCATGGTATTCCATATTGTTCTTGTTGTTTAACTTGGAAGTTTAGGAAAGGTGTCTGGCTTGCTCCTAAATGAAGCAGGTAGTATTTTCCGAAGCGAGGGAGATTTGATACGCGTTGTCTCCGTAATTAATAAGCATCCATCTGGGTAATACGTTCACTTTTTTGGGTTGGACATACGTTCAACGACGGTGACTGAGTACGAGGTAAAATCTATCTGCAGAAATGTCCACTCTACGGAATTTAGTTTTGGGAGATTGCTTTCAAAATTTCTCTACTGGAAAAGAAGAGGCAGATCCTACCATTAGTACCTTCACGTATTCATTTAAATCGAGGCCTTTGTAGGCTTCAATAAGTAAATCTTGTTCTTTTTTGGGTCACATTTTCATGAGAGGAGGACGACAGTATGCTACAACTCGGATCAGCCAAGTTAGACTTGAGAATCGTGTAAGTTTTTCTGGCTCAATTGATTGACCTTGCGTATGTAGTACTTGCCGAATGCCTAGCTGTTTTGGCTACTTTTCTTGAGGAAGGGTGAGCCATTTGGGACCATGCCACTAGGCCTCCGATTGCTCAAGATCCGAAGGCTTTACTCCGCCAGTCGCTAGGTCAGCTGGCTTCCCTTTAGTTGGTACATATTTCCATTCAGCCGACGGCAGCTCGGTTTGAATGAAAGATACACGATTCGCAACGAAAGGTTTTCAATGGCACGGATACTTTCGTAGCCAAGAAAGGACGATTTGACGTTCGGTCCAGGCATAAACAAGTACAGCCTTGAAGTGAGATAAGCCCCCCAGGTAACAGATCAACCTCGCCAGAAGAGCGGCAGCACCTAATTCGAGATTCGGGATGCTCATGGTTTTCACAGGTTTGACTTTAGTTTGAGCTATTAAGAGTGAGACCCTGTATGTAAGGGTCCACCGTTCAATAATCTCTTCCGCTAAAGGCGAATTCCAGTCGCATTTCAAGATGCAGAAGTCTTGCATCAAAATTTTCGCAGTGACTATGATGGGTGCAAGCCAGCCGAGAGGATCGAATAATTGAGAAATACTTGACAGGATAGATCTTTTGGTAGGGTTTTTAGGGTTAGGTTTCAGGTCGGTAACGCTAACTACGAACGTGTCGGTTGCTAGATTCCACCGCAAGCTCAGAGTTTGAACTTATTTGTTCGAAACTATATGCCTATCAATTTCATTTAACTGATCGCCACGTGGAAAAAGCTCGGAATGGTTTGCTGACCATTTATATAACTTGATTCCGGCCGAATGTAAAAGTTCGCTAATTCATTTCGCTTTTCTATCGCAAGCTCAAGTTTGTCTGCTAACGCAAAGATATTGTCTGCGTAAGTATTATACTGGATGCAACTCGCACCAAGCAGGAATCTGTGAGATTCAGCTGATGCCAATTAAGCGAGAGTAAGAATGGCTGAGTAAGGGGCACAAGCAGTGCCATAAGTAACCGTTTTTAGACGATAATCTACAGGGCGCTTCCGCGAAACAGGAGTCCAGAGAATCCTCTGCAGATCCTGATCATCAGGTTGCATCTAACTTTGGCGAAACATCTTTACGATATCGGCGGTAGAAATGCATCGATACCTTCGCCAATTTAAAAGTATTAGGGAGAGATCAGTCTGAAGAGCAGCACCCGCCATGGGAAATTCATTTAGGCAGTGATGGTCAGAAGTTTGTCGCGATGCGTCGAAAACCAGCCGAAATTTCCACTGAGTAGGGGTAGATAGGGCTATAGGGTGATGTGAGATGTACCAAGCTCGCGGATTATCTATTTGAAATTCTGGGATTTTTTCCATGTGTCCCAATTCCTCATAAACTTCCATAAAATCTCGAAAAGCTTCCGCAAGTTTAGCATCTTGAGAAAAGCGAAGGTGAGTATTCGATAAGAAACTCAAGGCTTTCCGCCGACTTTTTACAGAAGACAGTTTTCATGCTTTTCCCTGAGGTCATTCGAAATCTCTCTACTGATAAAAAAGAGGCAGATCCTACCATTAGTGCCGTCACGTATTTATTTGATTCGAGGCCTTTGCAGGCTTTAAAAAGTATATCTTGTTCTTTTTTGGGTCACATTTTCAGAAGTGGCAAACGCGTAGTTTTTTCTTTCAGAGAAGGTATTCGGATGACTCTTATTTGGGATTGAAACTTGTTGACTCTAAATATTCACAAAAATAAGTCCGTCATCACTATCGTTAACGAGAAAAAGTATCTTTTTACAATGAATAGTTGAAGAACAACAATAGAACGAAGGTTACACGAATGGGAGACCTGAACAATTCGAAAACTCCGATAAAAGAATGCGATTGTGAAACATTGTCAACTTCTTGTTCAAACAAAAATAGGAGCTAGTAATGGAAATCTTTCATAATAAGAGTACGCTACCTCAATCGATATAAGGTATTTGACAGTGTTTGTTTCAAGAGGATTGACAGGAATTATTGAACACTCAATATATTTCACTTCGGTTAACGACCTTCACTTTATGTCGAAAAAAATGAAAAAAGCCTCAGGACTGTCAAAAATCTCCCTTTTGCGATGATCTTCCACGTTTTTAAATCTCATAAAGCCATAAGTCACGTTTAAACGATAGCGTCTGTCTGTGGATCTTTATGACAATCCGTTTGTCCGTGTATTCGTCCGTAAACACTATAGATCCCACAAAAATGATTAGATCCATTCTTGCTTGGATAAACTTGTTCATGAACCTGAAGAAAGAATGAATTTTTTTGAACATATTCCTAAACAAATCTCACCTAGTATCGATGAACGATGAGATTCCTGGGCATGATGAGTCAACTCGGACTCTTCCCTGAATCTGGAGCTGTCTACGTCAGACTGTGTACTCAACTCTGCAACAAGGAACAGCATTGATTTTACCAATTTCAAATTCTTCGAATATTCCGTTTCTTAACGATTTTTTTATTGAAGACAAAGATCGTAATACGTTCAACCATTAACTCCATATCTTATTGGTTCACACGTATCGTTCTTTGGATAATGCTTGCTTCCAATTAATTTTTTACATGCATAAGTGTCCCCAATCGATGATTATCAAATGTTGGTCGTATTGTCTAATGTATCAGGGTTTGACCCTATTCTATACAAACCTGCAATATGAACAATAACGACTGAGGAGAGGACTAATGTACAAAGGTTCTTCATCTTCACCAAATGATAAAAGATCGAATTACGCAGAATTTTTAGAAATGCGTCACTAACAAAAGTTCTGATTCTTCCAGTATCTAATATTCTATTCCGCAATATTTGTTTTTCTCCTTCCGTGAACAGATCGTAAACTGCTTATTTTTTAGCCTTGGTCGCGTGATCATTTTTCATCAGCACAAGATGATTTTTATAGTTGTGTCGAAATCTTCACACCTGTATTATTGTTCCACCTTGAGAACCTTGGACAATAAGAGTCCAAAAGTATGCAGATTAATCTCCTACATTATTATTCATGTTTATTAAAGATTCTGTAACAAGCAAAAAAATTTATCTGGAAAATAGCGAATTTTAAGGATTTTTACCGGAACTTTCCCGAAATCTGTATCTGTTCCAATCTCCAACAATCTGATCTAAATTTCAAATTAAATGTTGACAATTTTTGTGTTTCTCAGCAATTACAAATGAATTTTCTATCAGTTCCCATTGTTTATGACAAGATTGATATGAGTCAGGTTCTGAGCATGGCCCACAATGATCTTGGACTCATCTCGATTATAGCGACATCTTGATGAAATCTTTCACCATGTTCATCACTTACTGCTGCTACATTTTCTGGGAAAAAGTCCAAGTAAGAGTGCATCATGTGGATTTTCAGTGACATGTTTACTTTAATTTCCTAGAAGTTTTCCAACATCGTATCAAGAAATAGATGATTTCTTATTTCGGGATTTCCGGAGGAGCCTCAGCAAAATTATATCCTTTAGACAGGGCTGAAATCATATCATCGATCAGACGGTGGTTGGATATGTTTTTTACTGTGTTAGTGGCGGGTTCTCTACTGGAAGTAATTTGTCAAGGTTTTTTTCTTGGTGTGGTTATATTAAACGCGTTGGGATTGGTCGAATGATACGCGATCCAGTGTGGACCAAATGTTAGAACCGAATTCTTAACGGAATTTAATGAAATAAGACAGGTAAAGTGGCTGGTCAAAATCTTGCCACGTTACACATGCTTGCAGCCTTTCTTGCTAAATGCTTTTGATGAGTCAAATTACTTTATCTATTTTTTAGACGAACTATATTGAAACAATTGTTGTAAAAGTTTCTTTATCATCAAACATCATTATAAACCTAACTAGATATTTTTCTCGTTCAAGGATTAGGTTCCTAAGTTGGAAAATTTGTTTATACTCTCTCCTTGTTACGGGTTTGAGAGTCTCGGCATAACCTTCTCTCTATTCCTTTGCACACCTCAACCTTAACTCAGGGGAACTCTAGGGGTACCGGGCTCACGACTCTCCGTTGTTGTTCGTATGACCAGTGATTTGAATTTTATTCAAAAATGATATTCGCAAATATTAATTTCGTGAAAAATGATCATGTTGATAAGAAAGCATACCAAAGAATGTGAAACCTCAACTGAAATCTATAGAAAGAATAGAGAACTGAAAAAATATATACATGTTGTTGCTATACATCGATCTCCTACAGTTACGTCAGCATAGTTCGAATGGATCGGGAAACAAATTTTATGGGCTTCTTCTGCGCAGTTCGGAAACCTGCCTCAGTAACACTCTAGGATGACAATTGAATTTGATTACCCTTTGCATCTCATTAAAGCTTCCAGAAGCCTATCATATCCTTAAACTTTTTCAAAATTTACTGAACACTTGAAGTTTCCGTGAATTACTATGGAATTCTTCCGAGTCCGATGAAATAATATTCCGGAATCCGATAAAACCTTTAATTACAAAATTATGATGTCCCTCAAAGTTTCTCGAAGTCCATTGTAAATCTCGAAAATCTTTGAAATAGAAGAATCATTCGGAACGGAAATTGCCAAGCGCCCTCAAGTGGAGGTTACGTTGGCCTCAATATGAGAGCAATGCCAAAAAAATAGGCAAAAAGAAAAGTTTCAACAGATTTTTCTATGGGACGTATAAGACAGACATACACTTTGACAAGCACGGACTAATCCAGATGACTCTCCTTCAGCTGATGGAATTCTCGCTGATGGATTCTCCGGTAGCAGCAAATGCGGAACAATTTGGCACAACCTCTTCCATTCACGGTGCGTGAGAAACGCTTCATGGTCAGCTACAAATAGAAGGCGTCCCAAGACCAATTTTAATTCAATTCAAAATTCTCTTTATTGTTTATAATTTATTATACAGCATAAAAGAATGCATGGTACATATAAAAAATTTTAGGACTCCTATCTTATGACAACGATATTTATTCCTAATTTATTTATGAGTATAATATTTATTGCGTTGATAGAATCATTTACTTGTTTTGAAACATGAATAATAAGTTCAGTTCTTAGGAAAAAAATTTCGTAAAAACCTGTTTAATGGTTATAAGAAATATTAACGACTACTTAGATTATTTACACTATATACAATCTTACAACCAAATTCCTTGTAATGCTAGGCCAGTTTAAAAGGATTTGGTCTACTTATTACTGCATCAGGTGTTGCAAT
Organism: Neuroterus valhalla; assembly: GCA_011762715.2. Classification (NCBI taxonomy): domain Eukaryota; kingdom Metazoa; phylum Arthropoda; class Insecta; order Hymenoptera; family Cynipidae; genus Neuroterus; species Neuroterus valhalla. The sequence goes on from WSXT02196041.1 coordinate 7,147, forward strand.
CATTTATATTTTACTTTAAATGATGCGTCTTGGTAGCGTAGCTCACCAGTTGCAGTATTGTAAGTTTTGATAATTGTTTATCAAAGAAATCTTTGGTTGTTTATCGACCCATGGTACATTGAGTTTATCATGTAAAACCATAGTTGTAGTTCCAAATTTCGCTTATTTTGCTCATTGGATGTTATACTGAAAATAACATGTTTAAAGTCATAAACTCTCTTGCTCTTGTAATTTTAATATGTTTCGTATACTGGTTCTTGCTTTCAGATTGTATGGTTACAAGGTGGATTCATCTGGATAGGCTATGTGCAATGGCTTTGTTTCGATAAAGTTAACAATAGTGTTCCCGTTTTTATTGGAATTATACTAGTTCCAACAGGTATGTTCGGCGTTGAGGTCCCCTGCTGCTATAATTTTATTGCTCAGGCTGAAGAATTTTCGTAAATCAGATTGTAATATTTTATTTCTAGGGGCATAGGGGGCAACAACAAGCACATAATTTTTAAGAGAAATGCTCACCATGTTGAGTGAATCATATTTAGGGTGCCTATTTATCAATTTCAGCAGTCAGCTCATTTAATGCTTGTAAACGTTAAGCATTACCTGTACATTTAATAAGTTTATCTTTAAGTCTTAGTACGAGTTTAAATATTTTACATAAGTCACAGAATCTGTTTACCTCTTGGAAGATTCCTATAATATGTTGAATTTGTGCTGCTCCATCTCTTTAATCTTCTTCCTGTAGATTTCGTGAAGGATTGTAGACTGGCTAGGTCGGCTGTCTTCCTGCTGTTTGGGGTTTCGCTTTTGTCAGTGGTGGAAAGCTGTCTTGTTGAGTAGCATCGAACTGTCACTCGGTTTCAGTTTTCTGCCATGTTTGCTGTTGCCGTGTTTGCTGTTTCCACATGTTTTATGTAGGTTGCACACCCAGAATAATTAGCCGGCTTTTTACCCTTGGAGTAGACGCACTGGGGTGGAGAATCCTTATGTTTTAAACATTCCTGTGTAATGTGTGTTCCAAGGCATTTTACAATTTCGGTATGACATGACAATTCTTCGTCTCGTGTCCGAATCCTTGATATCTGCGGTATTGTGTTTTTCTCCTAATATTTCCGTATTTTTGCCATGTAATTCTCATCAAACAGACTACTTTGATTTTGAAAGCATCTACTGGTTTGGTATCTTTAGCTGGGGTCACTAAGTATATTGGATTCACAAATTCTCTATCACTTTTTTGTTCCATTAATAAAACACTTAAGGTTTGAGTCCTTGAGTTTCAACAATATTTGTTATATAACTAGGTTCAAATAAGCCCAAACCACGAATAACAACTTTCACTAACTTGTCACTTGCTTCGTCGAATGTGTAGAAGGGAATGTCCCTAGAAAGCAGTAAAACAAATTCTTCGGAACCTGACAGAAATGATCAACATGAAAAATAGTTACCCAGTGGGCAAGGAGACATTGTCATCTTTAAGACGTCGTAAGGACATCTCTATGACGTCCATGTCAGTCCAATGGATGCCTTAAAGACGTCTCATGTCCAAAAGACGTCTTTAAGACATGGGAGGTCTTTGGCACATCGATTGGACTGACATGGACGTCTTAAGGAAGTCTTTACGACGTCCTTAGGATGACAATGTATTATTGCCCATTGGGTATGTTGGAAAACACGAAGATATACGATAATTATTTGGATATGTGACTGCAATGATATGCATACTCAAAGTAACACATGAATATATACAAAGACAACTTACCATTCCAATTCATAAAGCTGATGCTCTTCCTAAAAACAATTGAATTTCATGATAATAGCTGTGTGATAGGCAATGGATAGGCTCAGATACATATCAGGAAGATCGATCAATACAGAAAAATCCAAGACTATGTCTATAACCAATTTATTATCGCCAATTTACAATTTTTTCAAGAAGAACAAAGTCTGTGATTTCTTGAATTAAGATATTACTTTTAAGAACAAATTGCAAATTTATGCTTCAATAAAAGAAGGGCTCATACATAATCATTTGAAAAACTAGTGCGAATAGTTTCTCGGATTGGTGTTGTCGACTTATCGTATTCTTTTTCATCTGGATATAATTCAGCAGCTTCTGTCTCATTCATGTATCTCCATTCACAGGGATTTTTCTCGTCTATTTCATTTCGAGCTCGATGACCCATTACTGGATGCAAATATATTCCGTAAAGCTCCCTGCAGCACGGTTCCATAAAAAATCCGACGATTTTATTTTTTGGATTGACTACTACATCATATGATGCATCAGTGATATTGCGGTACCAACCATGATCGTTTGTCGTTAAATAACCGCCAGGTATCCAGTATCTTTCTAATATGTAACATCCTCTGGATAATACGCGGAACTTGGGTGGAGATGGCGACTCACGTTTAGCGGATCCGCCATAAATTGTGTCACTTGCAGGAAATTCGCCAGAAGTTGTGTCAAGTTTAGGGGATTCGACAGAAGTAATGTCACGTTCAGGAAGTTTACCAGGAAACCGGTGACTGGTTGAATCTAATTAAAAGAACAAGTGGAAAGTTATGAGTTTTCTATTCTGAATAAAGAAGGGAAGGACCCACTGTGTCCATATAGAGTTGAGAATACTCCGCAAATGACGCACAGCGTTTTTTTGAAATCTACAACATTCCTTTCCCATGTTACATCATCTTATTTCATGAAAGAGTAACAAGTCCAATAGTTTCATCAATAAAGATTCCTAATCTAATTTTTTCCCAGTCACTTTTCTAATAATAAGAAGTAACTTATGTTACTTGTAAAGCAAGTTGTAGTTGATGTAATCTCCATTGGAAATCATAGTTTAGTCATGTTCGACATACAATTTCTGAAACAAGCAGTCTTCCTGGAAATTTTGAATTTAAGGGTAGAAGAGAAATTACAATTTTACTATTCTCAGTGATAGATCTCTTTTTCTCTGGAGATCAATCGTTCTTTTTTTTAGTGTTCTCTAAGATTTTCCTAGTCGGAATTTCCACTCCTGAAAGATTCAAAACATCCTAATACCAAAAGCAAAATCTTTATTCCTACAAATATATTCAGGTAGGTTCAAACGTCTATGTCTGCTTCCCAATTTCTGTAATTTAAGATTCTGAGTATCTCCATTTGTTTTTTCTAATTTTATTTTAATTTTAAAATGTGAGGTTTCTTATTAAATTTTGATTCAAAAATCGAGTCCAGTTATCAGAACCAAATAACTTTTTTGATGTTGTAGGGGAGAATAGCCTGACCCCGAACGGTGGTCTAATTCTGACTAACCCAAATTCTTTTGCACGCAGAGAAGGCATATCGGAACCAATTTTAATGAGACCTCATTCTTTTTAAAGGGTTTTCATTCCAGCAACTTCCTTACGCACAATAAATTTTTTAACATGAATCTTCACTTGCATAAGAGTTGAAATCTCTCTTTTTGCGGAACAATTCGGGGGGGTCAAAGTTAGGCCATCCCTTCCTATTGATCGAGTTGAAAGTTCAGGATGGATTCCGGTATTTTCCTTGGGGAAGAAAGAATGATTTTAGTTTTTGATGTAGAGAATTTGTACCTGGTTTTGCGTGACCGTTCTCATATTTGATTGGGGGCTCTTCATGAAGTTGCAATGGTAGGTTCGTAGTTTTCTCTTTTGCGATGGATAGTAAAATCGTCAGCAAAAATAGTGGCTCCAGCTGGTTTTCGCATGTTCCTTTCAACGCCTTTGATTGAAATAAGGAAGAAAGTTACACTCTAGCTTTTAATTTTTCTAATTCGATCTTATACTCAAGGGTATTTTCTTTCTTAGTCCGATGGATGCATAGTTTCCTCCATCTCTCACCTTTTGGCATGCTTCGTTTTGCTCTGAAGAGTGGTCCTTTGTCGATTTGATGGTAGTTTTTTCCCAGAAATTCTGGCTGCTTCGTTAATTAGAGATATAGAGATGGAGATTATATCATCAATAGGAAGGTCTAATTGTAGAAAGTTGATTGATTGAACACGGTCACCGTTTCAAAGATGGCTTCAAACGGGCTCCGTGTTACAACAAAATGGAGCTCCGCTTTGTTTAACGACCTTTCTGAGTTAACACGGCGCTGTGTTGCTGTAACACGGAGCTGGTAATTTCGAATTTCCCCTTATGTCGTTTCGTATCCGTAAAACTCCTAAAGTGACCTACATGCAAAAAATAGAAGACGCGCCTGGTTACAGGAGTCACGACACCGTTGATGCTCGTTTGGTCCTAGCCGCATCGCTTACGAGAGGAAATGGTCACGATGTGTTATATGCAAAAATCAGCGAACGTATATACCGACTGTTTCACAGACGATATACTCGAGTGCTGATTGCAGCGCCAGGCAGCTCACCTGCATGTCTCTTGGAGCTGCGGGCATGTGCACAGCCGCTGCTAACTTTGCACGTTTCAGAAGAGTGCCATAGCACACGCATGGGCAGTGCGTAGCCCAGATATATGCGTGTTTAGAAGCACTTCATTGCACTATGAGAAGAAGCATTAGCTGAGCATATGCGACACAGGCACGAGAGACGCACGGGAGACTCTATAGAGTCTGCTCTGAAGCGTCGACTATTGCGGTGTGCTGACTTTTATGTGTACGCTTCGAAGCGCTGCAGTGTCAGTCCAAAACCATGCTCGTCGATGATCGTATGCGCTATCGTTTTACCGCTCTGCATTACAGAGAATTATGAAGCATCAATGGTGTCCTGACTTCTGTGAACAGGCGCGTCTTATATTTTTTTGCTTGTACGTTTGACATTAACACTCGGACGTGTAGAATCAACGCAGCTTCGTGTTACAACAACACCGCGGGACATCTAGAATCAAAATCTTCCGCAGTATTGATTTAAGGTATTTCCTTGAATCAACACGATACCGCGTTTGTGCAATGTAAATTCTATTAAAGCGATTAGCCGTGTTGAATTTACACGATATCTTCTCTGTGTAAGATTCTTTTGAAGAATTGTCAATACTCATGACTAGTCCTAGTTTTCGTCAGAAGAATCGATCAGAAATTCAAAATCATTGACTTGGGTTCCACATCGCATAAACAAATGTGTCGAGATTAGTTCTGGAAAATAATCTGCACTCTAGAAGTTCAATTTTGGGCTCCTTTGCAACCTCCTAGAAAATCAAGTTGGTCGAAGTTCAATATGAATTTGGTATATTCTTTTCCTAGAACTACTTTTGCTGGAGAAGGAGATCGCAGAAGTCTGTCGGTTTTTTCAGAGCTTTTAGTTTTTTCAGGATTCTTAATTCTTTAAGGATTTGAGAGCAGGGATGCCCAATGCAAGTTTGGCGCGCTTCTCCTTTCTTCCCTTTCTCCGAGCACTTCATCGAGGATTTTCTCCTTGTTTCGCCACGGGCTTCATCTGACTACGCGTGACACACAGCCCGGCCGCCAGGGACCCCTTTCCACATTGCGGTCAACACATGAACGCAACCAAGATGGTAAGAGAGGGGATTGACGAGTGAGAAATATTCACATCGTTGCTCACGCGTTGGATACCTCTGATTTGAGAGTCTAGAAATATCATTCGACGTTTCGTTTGACAGGAGAGTTTAGTTGTCGTCAATTGCAGTGCAGCTTGATTTGTTTGATAAGGGAAGTGGTTGCTTAGAGGGATTTTGGCTCTGAATCAAATCAAGGAATGCCGAGGGAGATTTGACAAACGCTGTCTTCGTGCTGAATAAGCAATGATCTGGGTAATATATTCACTCCTTCGGTTCGGACATACATTTATCGACGATCACTGAGTATTCGATCAAGTCCCTCTTCAGGAATTCCTGCTTTTAGGAATGTAATTTTGGAAGATTGTTCTATATGAACTTCTTCTTTAATTATCTTGAGGGAATTGCTGGTAAAACATTTGCGTGGATGAGTCTTCTTATTGGGCTGATTAGGTTTCGCATTGCCAAATACTGATTTTGAACTAGGATTTTTTTTATGCTTTTCAGTGGGCTCTTTTACAATTTCTTTACTGGGAGGGAAGAGGCCAATTCTACCATTGGGGCCTTGACATGTCCATTCAATTTGAGGCCTTCGTGAGCTTCAAGAAGTAAACTGTGTTCTTTTTCGGGGAAATGTTTGAAAATGGCGGACGCGTAGTACTTTCTATTGGAAGAGGTGTTAGGAGTCGTATCAGGATTGAGACTTGTTGGTTGATTCGGTTGACTTCAGGGAGCGAGATGCATCTTGTTGAAAGAGTGCAAAGAACTCTTCCGGGAGATTTACCGAATTTTATCAGTTGTGGGTATTTTAATTCACGGACACAGATACCTCAATTTCGGTTTGCAACGATAAAATTATTGAAACACCCGAAATATGATCGCTTGTCGTAACTACAACCTTTGGCGACGGTGCCTAAGCTCAGAATGAGATGGACCGTCTTGTTGAGATAGTTACGTGATAGTGACAAAAATAAATCCGTTATCACTATAGTTACTAATAAAAAGTATCTCTTTACAATAACCGGTTGACGCGCAACAGTTGAATGGAGGTTACCCAAATGGGAGACATGAATTATTTAAAAACTTTGATAAAAATTGCTATTGTTTAGCATTCTTAACTCTATATTCAAACAATAAAAGGAGCTAGTAATGTAAATCTTATATAAATAGAATACGTCACCTCAACCGATATCTTATCATTTATGATGGGAAAAGTCTTAAAATTGTATTGAATTCCGAATCTCAGTTTTCCGACGATCATACACGTTTTTAAATCTCATGAAGACAAAAATCACGTTTCGGGGTTGGCGTCTGACTGTGAAACTGTATGTCAGTCCGCCTGCCCATGCATCTCCGTAGACACAATAGCTCCCACACAAACTAATAGATGTATTCCAGCTTTTGTAAATTTGCTTATGGCCCTACAGGAAGAATGATTTTTTTAAACATATTCCTGAACAAACTCCACATAGTATCGATGTACAACGAGATTTCTTAGGAGGAGAGGCCCGGTCTGACCCTTTTCTGGACCTAGATATGTCTCCGTCGGACTGGATACTCAATTCTGCAACGAGAAAAAGCATTGATTTCCCCAATTTAAAATTTTTTAATATACCGTTTCTTTTCGATGTTCGAATTCAAAGCAAAGATCGTTATACGTTTAATAATTGATTCTATATCTGAATAATTCACACGCATTGTTCTCTTAGTAGTGCTTACTTCCATTCGATTTTTGATATGCATAAAAATCACCAATCGATGATTAATGAAAGTTAATTGTATTGTCTACTGCATAGGGGTTTCCCTTATTCTATACAAACCTATGGAATAAAGAATAATGACCGAGAAGAGGACCAATATATAAAGGTTCTTCATTTTCACCGAATTAAAAAAGAACATATTTACGCAGACTTTCAAGAAATGCGTCACTAAAAAAAGTTCTGCTTGTTCTAGTATATATGGTATTTCGAAATATTTGTTTTTCTTCTTCCGTGAACAGATCGTAAACGGCTTGTTTGTTAGCCTTGGATGAGTGAAAATTTTCCATCAGCACAAGGTGATCTTTACAGTTGCATCTGATTCCTCACACGTGTGTGTATTCAGTATTTTCTTTGTTGTTGATCATGTAACGCAAATTGAAATGATCAAGTTATTTCAATTGAAAAGGAGGTGCTTCCGGTTTCAATCATGTACAAAACTAAATGTTTTGCCAACTTTTGGTGAATGTTACAGTTCACGTTTTTAGGGCTGACCTGAAACTGAGGTTTCAGTTTATTCCATTCTTATACATGCTCTTCACAACAAAATAAAAAGAATTTTGGACGTGGGTGATAAAGTTGCCTGTAAAATAATTCAGTTGTTTAGCAAAGAAGCACACAAGGTTTTCCAGTTCATTGCGTAAACGAACGGTCTGATTAGAAGGTCGTTTTTGTGATTTTTGGGAGTCCGTAAGGTCTTGAAGAGATGGGATTAGAGGGTAATAATTTACAAATTGTTTCATTATCAAGTTCAAAGTCGTTTAAAAGGGTTTGCGTTCTTCTGAATATGGTTTGAGTGGAGACTTCTTTCAGTTTTTCGTATGTACTGTCAGTTACGCGGTCCGAGATTCTTTTGTCGTAATCTTCTATTTTTATTATTACTGTTAGTTCGCCTTTTTCGGTAGGTAAAACTTTGATATCCTCATTCCAAATCGGTTCTTTTATTGCTTTGATTGTTGGGCTTGGCGTAGGATGTTGGCCGTCCTTCTTCAAATTTCATTCGTTTCTTCGGGTCCAAATCCAGCCTTCACTAAAAGTACGGGTTGATATGTTTTTTACTGCCTTAGTTAGTGGTGTGCTCTTCGATTGGAGAAGATTAAGTTCTCATTGTCTTTTGGAGGAAGTTTGTGAGACAAATATGGTATTTTCTGTCCTTTCTTTTAAGAGAAACAAACTTGTTTTATGCGAAATTGATATGGATTAAGATGCTTCGAAATGATTTTTCATTTGTTTGAATTAATAGAAAATATACCATTAGAAATTGCATTAATTTCAAAGATAGAAGCGAGGATAGAGCAGTTCATAGGTTGGCGCAAATTCGGTAGTCTCCTTGCATTAGCCACCTCATTAAAAGAAGGGAATTTTCAACTTGAAAGATGAATCTTCGCCAAGAAGATATATTTGCAAAATAGTACATTGTATACCGAGGGCGTAAAGAAGGCAAAATAGCCGTTACGGAGGATAAGTTCATTTCAACTACACTGAGAAAAAAACACAGTCCAGCAGCGCACAGTGGTTGAAAATCCCGAAAAGCTGGTCAAAAGTCGAAAATATCCAATTTGTCTTAAACTTGGCATATTGGAGTATTCTAGGTCGCTAATCAAGAATTGATATTGAGTTCGTCGAAAACAAAATAGTGGATTCAAAATGGCGGCCAAATATTAAGAAATTCCTTTCGGTTCACTCCAAAAATAGTATAAGGGGGTTTTGAAGGTCGCTAATTTAGAATTTTATATTGAATTTTTCGAAAAACAAAATGTCGGAATACAAGTGGCGGACGACCACTAAAATATTACATCTGATTTACTCAAAAAATTGTACCGGTGGTTTTTGAAGTCGCTGATGAAGAATTTGATATTTAGTTCGTCTTTTTAGTCGGAAACCATCAGTCGTAGGGTAAAAAAATGATGAGCATTGAATATGTATTTTCAAAGGATCCACAATTTTTATTTGAAGCTTTTTTATTAATGTTTACTATGCACTGAGATAACCATGAAGAAACATGATTTTTATGGGTTTTTTTATGGTTTTCACCATGAAAATCAAATGTGCGGACATTTTCACTATCATATTCATGATAAGCGCATTGAAATACATAGGTATACGAAGCTTCAGATTGATCGGAGGTAAGCGCTCTTTGAAACTTTATCCCTTTACATTTTTTGTCTTTTCATTGTTTACGAAACTTTTTCCGATAATATACAAAGTTGCAATAAGTGGCAGTCGGGCTTCTGACATAAGTTACTTGGAGGTCATGTTGGTATGAGAAAAAAATTCTGAAGCGGGGTTTTGCGTGTTTTTCAAAAAAACGTTTTTGAATGCATACTCTTGTAATCATAAACATTGAATTCTTCTCTATTAGATTAACAAGATATCAAAGTAAAGCGATGTGACTCCATGTTTCCTGTAAACAACAGAAAATTATACTTACTTTCAGGAGATTTCATTTCGTTGAATTACAATCCGATAATCCATTAAAAAGTGATGCACTTTCGGGCAAGCGATTTTTTTACCGGTACGAATGTTTCACGAGTCACTTTCGACGGTCAATTTTGAAATGATAAGCTTTTTTTCATTTTCAACCACTGTGCAGCGTTTTGAACGCACTGGGTACTGCCCAAGGGTAAAAGTTTGAATCGGACGTAGCTCAGTGCGCGTTGGAGCGGAACCATTCATATCCAGAACGCACTCAGCTATGTTTGAGACACTTTTGGAATGTAGCGTTGTCAGCACTGCCTGGTCAGCAGCAATTCCTCTGCTGCGCAAGTCAACACGCACCGCACGCTGCTGAGTAGAGTCGAGTGTAAACATGCCAAGAAATGCTTGGAAAGCATCGTGTTGTGGCTAATGTTTCTTTGTCAATCGGTGCTTTTTTCAGTTTTTGTGAACTGTTTCTTTGTTGTGACTTACTGTCAGTTTTTTTGTTAAACGTGAGTTCTCTACAACAGCAGCCGTAAAGTGATGGAAGTCGTGGAATTATATGGTAAGTTTAACATTGTAACGTATAACCTCTTTTGAAGTATAACCTCTTCCATTAAACATCTATTACATAGCAGTTTTCCCCATAAAATATGTTACTGACAAAATTTGGTGTTCGTTATTTTGATTTTTTATTACATTCAGCGAAATATTTTCGAAAACTGCTCTTTAAAAAATCGATTTCTGTTCTCTATGTGAATACGAAGCTGTATTCTAAAAAACAAACATTTGATGTATCATTGCAAAAACCAATGAATAGAGTTTCAGGGGCTGTCTATAAATAACGTAACCCTACTAGGAGAGGAGGGTGGTCCAGATCTATGTCACAGTTTGTTACACCGGGTGGTGGGGGAGTTGAGAAGAACGTTATGTTACATAACGTTATGTTTTGCAATTATATTAATAATATTAGCTTTGTAAACTACAATTATAGTTTTGAGTATCTTACACAAAATTTAAACTTATTCATTCAAAATTGGGGTAACATGATTCTGATTACCGAGGATTACACAAAAAATATTGTCAAAAAAAACTATTGTCAATTACTTCTTGTGACGAATGACGAAAATTAAGAACTATTTTCAGTGATTTTATACTTTCGAACCTGACCTTGTAGTAGTTACCTTTTGAATTCTAATAATCTAATTGAAACATGATTACATTTGAAATTTGTAACGTAACATCCTTCTCGACCCCCCCCCCCGTGTCACAAACTGTCACATCGATCCCCCCCCGCTCTTCCTAGGAGGGTCACGTAATTTATAGACAGCCCTTTGAACTCTATTCATTATTTTTGTAATGACATATTAAATGTTTATTTTTTAGAATACAGCTTTGTATATTGGAAGAGCACAAGGATCAATTTTTTGAAGTGCAATTTTGGAAAATATCGTACTAGATGTAATAAAAATCCAAATTACGAACAGAATATTTGTAAGTAACATATTTCTTGGGGAAAACTGCTATGTATCAGGTTTCTTATGCTGCTGTAGAGAACTCACCTTTAACACAAAAACTGGCAGTGAGTCACAACGAAAGACCAGTTCAAAGAAACTGAAAAAAGCACCAATTACCGAAGGAACATTAAAAACAACACGAAGCTCTTTGGGCATTTCTTCTTATGTTTACACTCGACACTGCTCAGCACCACGCGGTACGTATTGACGCGCGTGCAGGACAGGAATAGCTGCTGACCAGGCAGTGCTGCCAACTCTTCATTGTATAAATATCCCAAACATAGCTGGACTGCGTTTTTTTTTCTCAGTGTATGAGCAGTGCCGGATCATGAGGGGGGCTTGTTGGGGTTGAAGCACCGGGCCCCGTACTAGTGGGGGCCCTTTTTCCCCTCCAAAAGAAATATAGAGAAAAAAAATTTGATCGTTATACTACTCTGTGTATTGTTCATGTAAATAAATTTTCACTTGTTATTATTGGAGTAAATGAATACAAAAATCTCCTCTACAATGGGAACAAATATGCTCTTTTTCATCAAATCCACCACCTTGAAGGGCCGCCGTTGTTATTTTAGCTCCAGGCACCGAAGGATCCTAATCCACCCATGACTATGAGAATTTCATTGGTATGTCTGGGGATTTGATGCGCAATGCAACGCAACCCTGAATTAATGGGATGCCACCCTTATGTTCGTCCGGTGTAACGTATGTGTAGCAGACGTAAAGTCTTATGTTTAGCAAGCGTAAAGTTTCATGTTTGTCCGCGGACACCGGGCGCATGCGCGAACGTCTCTGGTCTGCGAGCGTCATCACGGCTGCTCCACATGCATGCAATGGCGCGTTTACAAGGGGGTGGGGGGGGCGCGACATAAAGATAACACGAAATTGACAACAAGGAAAAACCACTGTTC
>WSXT02196052.1:0-19215 GCA_011762715.2 Neuroterus valhalla
AAGGTTAGTTTATCCGTTTCCAAGACGACAGTTGCCTCACACTGTGAACGCAGCGTTCTCTGACAGGGAGAACAATTTTATTGTCATAAACAGAAGGCGTATTGCAGTACTACAGTTTGGCGCAACGAAGTTACCTTTAAGTGCCGCTGTTGAACCAAATTTCTTTCCGTGTATAAATGTAATAATATGATTCATTTTCATATTCTTATATGTACTTTCATGCATACGTATATATATTTTTTTCATTTTTTTGTTATTCTTGATACACTAGACCTGTTTTTAATGAAACTTGTCTGATTATAAAAATCGTTCGACAATACATCCATGTCGACACTAACAGAAGGAGGATTCGTGCAAATGGCGATAATTAAAATTTATGGACTACTTAAATTATCATTGTATAGCTTCTGCAAAAGTTTCCGCAGAATATCCTATTGTTTAAGTTGCAGAATGTCCTAGTGCTATGCATAGAAAATGATACGCATCACTTATCTTCAGACCTTCTTTGTCCTCCTGCAAAGTTCCCTCAGAATTGCTTCCAACTCTTGGACGTTCTTGTTGATTTTTCATTTAGACTTTCATCTTAAAGATGTTTTACTCGTGGGAACTTCCGTTCAGAGTTAAGGAAAGTACAGGAGTGAAAGATGGCTGTAAGAGAGGAGGATATCGTCGTAAAAGTATGGTTGACTTCCGCGTGAGACAAAGGATGATTCAAATTCAATGCCAAGCTTTTCTTTATTACTTTTCTTCTATCGCTTTTTTATCCCGATTTCTCTCTTCACCTTTTCTTCCCTCCTTTTTCTACACGGAAAAAATTTGTCCTATCAAAAGTGTGGAACTCAGTCTGTGAATCCTGGACGGGTACCAAAATGTTATAAAAATCGAAAGCTTCCTTGTTTGGATATTTACAAGATATTAAAATACTTAGTGCAAGGAAGAACTGCATAAAGTCTTAGACTGTCTAGTAAATTTTGATGGAGCAAATACATTTTGAAGACTCTAATATATCTAAGACAGTCTGGGAAAAAGAAAAGAGGCAACGAATATAATTTGCAAGACAGTCCCTATATATACTGACCAAGAAAATGCTTACCGCTTGTGAGAAACGTACAGTGCTGGGTTGAAAATTCTTGGTCCCCCGAGTCAAAATCAATTTTATTACTTCAGCGAAGAATATTTGTTGGATATGTTTTATCTAATTGTCACATTATAACTGTTTCATTGAGTTATCTTTAGTTTTAAAATTTTTACGGTTTCATGAGTTTTATAAGCACTGCAAGATTGATAATATAAGTAAGATGAATATTTTTTTCTGAAATAACTTTAAATTTGCATATAAAAATTGATTGTAATTAAGCCAGAAAAATCCATTTTTTTGGTTATAAAAGAAGATATTGCATTTATTTTTGTATTTTTCTTACCCCTCAAATTAAAATTTAGAAAAATGAATTTCTTTTCAAATATCAAAATATTTGGCAGAAATGAACCTTTCTTAATAAAAAATCATATTTTCGAGGTAAAACTTCCACATTTTTGTACAAAATTCATATTTATGTTCGCATATTAAATCTTTTCTTGAAAAATTATATGTTTGGGTTGAAAATTCAAATATTCTTTAGATGATTCGTGTCATTGACTTGAAAATACAAGAACTTATTGAAATTTTGATGAAAATTTCACTTTTTTGTTCACGTTTTGCAAATTTGATGCTCTGTGAGATTTTTTTACCTGACTCAAATTTGATAATCAAATTGATTATAGCCGAAACCTACAGAAAGAATTATTATCTCCATTTTCCCAAAAAAATGTATTTATCACGTTTCATTAGCTCTTCCTCATTTATCTGACCTGGGATACGGGATTTTAGAAAATAAATTAATAGTTTTGATTTAGGGGCACGGACTCTCAGTATATAAATATAAGTTCACGTAGAACGGCGAATTTTTCACACGGAACGGGAATTTTTCAAACTATCTATAATTCGGATTTAGAAGAGAGAAATTTCTCCCCCAATTCAAAATTCGTCAAAATTTTAAAGTTTCCTTACCTTAATTTTAAATTCTCAAGCCGTCTTTAGAGTCTTTAGGTGTAGTATTCCGAAGAAGAAATATTTTTAAATTATGATAGAAACTATTTTTACATTTTTGCAAATCCATCCTTATTTATTCAAAAAATCCACTTCTTTGTTTAATATTAAGAATTGTTTGTTGAAAATCAATTTGTTTTTATAATGTTGCAGTATTTTAATTAAAAATTCACCTCTGGTTGAAATTGTTACTACTTTGTTAAAAATCAATTCACCTATTTTTGGTGAAAGTCCAAGTATTAAGTTGAACATTGATTTTTGAATTTGAAAATTAAACTATTTCTTTGAGAATCTATGTACTTCGTGGAAAAATAATCTTTATGGTCAAAAATTCATCCTTTAGCTTGAAATAAATCTATTCATTTGAAGATGCATCACTATACCTAAAAATTCATCAGTTTGGTTGAAAATCAATTTCTTCAAATAAAAATGTAATTGTTTCATATTCAGTAGAAAGTTCACCCTTTCTTGTTCAAAATTCAACAATTCGGCGAAAATTGGTCATTTTAAATTGAAAATTTCATCATTCCGTTGAAACTGTACATATTTTGTTGAAAAATCGATTTTTTGTGTAAGAGTTGGCTACTTTAGGTTGTAATTTCAAATTCAAATTATTTCCACAATATAACTGTAGGTGGCGCTATGAGAGAAAGCATACAAGAGAGTCATTCTTTCTCCGATCGCTCGAGGAGCTATATGTATCATTATGTGTCATCAATTAAACTGTTTTAAATTCAAGTGTCTTTGTTCTTAATTACCCTCACATTTGGAAGAAAATTATCTTTTTCTTCGAAAGTTAATATTCTTCTTCAAAAATTCCTTTTTACGGTTAACAATTCAAGTTATACAATCAATTTTTTTTCATTTTATTCGAACATTCATCTAGTTGAAAGCTCTTATGCTTGGTTTAAAATTGATTTTTCGTCAAAAATTGAATTATCCTAGTTGAATGTTCATCATTTCAGTTGAAAATTCGTCTTTCTGGTTTAAAATTCAACTACTTCAGTTAAACATCTACATTTTCATTTGATTCTTTATCATTTTGTGTAGAAATGTAATAATTTGTTTGAAAGTTAGTTTTTTTTGGTTAGAAGTTAGTTTTTGCGTTATGAATAATTTGTTTCTAACTGAAAATTTATTTTCTTCCAATTGAAAATTCCCTAGTTTCAGTTAAAAATTCATTTTTTTAGTTAAGAATCCGTTTTTTTCGAATTTGAGTATTCAAATTTTCGTTGACAATTTATCTTTTTCAGTAGAAGTTTGCTTGGATTGGAATTGTTTTTTCAAATTAAAAATGTTTCTGTTTTATTTTTGGTTGAAAAGAATCATTTTTTGAGTCCGGAATTCGACTGTTTTATTGAAACATTGTTTTTTTTATAAAATCATTCTTTCTATTTAAAAATTACTCTTCTCGTACGAATGTTCACCTTCATGGTTGGAAATTGAAGCGCTCCAGTGAAATATTTATCTTTTTGGTTTGAAACTTAACTGTTCTGCTTGAAAATTCATGGTGTTATTCAAAAATTCATCACATTGGTTAAAAAATTATTTATTTTGTTCAAATAACATTTAGGAAACCTAAAATCGAAAAAAATTCAAATCCGAATTCCTTTTAACGTCCAAAATTAATGTGAAAATCTGCAGATTTCCACGTTAGAAGGAATTCGGATTTGAATTTTTTTCAATTTTAGGGTTCCTAAATGTTATTTCAACTGACTTGGATCGGAGGTCATTCAAATTACTTTTATTGTTGCAATTTGTTGGGTGAGCTTTGAACGGCTCTCTCTTTTAATTTTAGTTTCCATTCAGCTTTCAGGTAGAGAGCAGCTTGGGGTTCTCTAGTGTTTTGATCTACATGGTCATTTTTATTATTATTTTTTTAATTTTGTTTTATTTTATTATTATTATTATTCTTGTTATTTATTCTTTCATATTATTTTATTAATCTATTCTATTTTATTCTATTTTTTTCTCTCCATTTTTATTCATTCATTTTTCTTTTATTTATTCATTATTTTTCTATTTATTATTTATTTCTTCTACTTATTCATTTTTTCCTTGATAAGGGTGTTGGGTGAACACCGAAAAGTTGGAAGATATTTTTAATCATTTTGTTTATGTTTTTTTAGGGGAAAAAAGACGAAAGATACAAGATAGAGAAAGAAGGTTATTTCGAGGTGGCTTTCTCTGTCATCTTTCCTCTTTTTTATTCAGGTTTTTTATTGATGTATGTATTCGGGGGTGCTGGTCCAAAATGGGATCGTTGGATTCTTGTTTTTTTATTTCAATTTCCAGGAATCGGAGTTTTCTATTTTGTTGGAAATCTTTTTTTTTTTTGTTTTGTTATCGTCAATTGATTTTCTATTTGTAAGTTCAACTATTCCAATTTTCGCATTAAATAATGATCTTTTTTCGTTGAAAATTTGAATATTATTGTCAAAATGTATTTATTTTTCAATGTTTGATCTGTTGTATTAAAGGATGTTTAGAATACAAAACTGTTTTGTCTAGACTATTATTGAGAATTACAAGACTTGTTTGTATTTAGTATTGAAAAGTTTGGAATCTTTCATTAAAAGTCTTTCAAGATCTCCAACATTCTGGTACACGTTCAAGACTCCTGGACTAAATTTACTTATTTTACAGAACATATTTTTTCCGTGGAGTTTTTTTCTTTTTGTTTCCTTCTTTCCCCTCACAGTTTTTCTCCTCTAATTTCTTCCCCTCCTTCTTCCCTTATTTTCTTCTCTCACCATTCCTTTGTTAACCCTTTCCTGTGCTTTTGCAGGATCGCTTCAAGAAATTACGATTCCCTGGTCCTGGTTCTCCACTTCCATCCACTTTCATTATACTTGTGCAGGGAGAATTCAGTCTAAATCCTAAAGGCACGGCATTGCATCCAGCTGGCGAGTAGGTAAAATTACGAAATTCTTGTCGTCGGCGAAATTATCCTTGAAGCATAGCTCTGATGTTGGCTCCAAAAGCAGGGAGGAAGAAATGAAGGAAGGAAAGCATCCAAGACTGCACTGGCAAAGAGAAATACCAGAGATGATGCAGGAGAAAAAGGAAAACAAGGAATTTTGAGCATGTTGGTATTTGTGAAGGAATTTTAACCCCAATTTCATAATTTCAAGCAGACAAAGAAGAGTAAATAAGGAATGTCTGGAGCAAAATCAGAGACTTCAGTGGAAGAGAGGAGAAACATGAATAATATATTCTCGAAGCTACCTTATTTCCTTCCAGATATATTTTTTGTACACGCTCTTACTTAGAAAATTATTTTCAAACTTCAGTTACACAAAAATCATTTTTCAATAATAAACATTTTTTCTTGTTTTTTGATCAACACTTTGTAGTCTTTTTCCTCATTTTCGGGGTAGCCACTCTTACTTCAAACGAAAATTCCAGGCTATTAGATGGTCAAAAACAGCATCTTTTCTGGTTAACTTTGAGGCGTTTATAGTTTTAACTATTTAAAAATAATTTCTTGATCACATATGTAAATTTTGAAAATAATTACATATTTTAGAACTCAACACAAAAAGACGGATTTCTACAACGCAGTTGAGAAAATATCAGGTTTTTATTAATCAGAAACTTATACGGGATATTAAAAAACTCAGATAAAAATATTTTGTATTCTTGGTAGAAAAAGCTTTTTTTCCAGTAAAAGATATTAAACTTCAACGAAAAACAGTTGCATTTTCAACAAACAAGTTGAAAAATGAAGGAAACATCTTATACGAGACGCTTAGAAGTTCAACCAAGATTGAATTTTTAACAGAAAAAGATCAATATTCTAATAAAAGATTAATGTTCAATCCGAAAGGACGGCTTTTCTATGAAAAAGACGAATTTTCAACAGAACAGTTGAATTACTGACAAAATTAATTACGTTCCAAAGAAAGATTCGGAATGTCAGCAAAATAATGAAAGTTTTCAGACAATAGTAGAATTTTAATTCAGAAGAGATGAATTTCTAAACCAAAATATAATACTAGACTTTATATAAAAGTTGGAACAATTCACTTTCAAACAATAAAGATTACTTTTCGACCAAACAATTCAATTTTCAACTAAAAAGTAAAATTTTTAACCGAAAAAAACTAAGTCTGAACCAAAACTATATTAGTAAAGTTTTGAATGAAAGAGAATTATTTTCAACCTTATGAAATGAATTTTCGAATAAAAAATAATACTTTTTTACAGAGTAATCAGATTTTCAGTAATACAGTAGAATCTCTGACGACAAGAGATGAATTTTCAAAACAAAAAAAAAAAAAAAAAATAACAGATTCTTTGATTTCAAAAAATGAAGATTCAATAAGTATTAATTTTTACCAAAAAATACTACTTTTTTATCAAAAGGTCGGACTTTTTATAAAAACGTATGTTCCAAAAAACAGTTGAATAATTTACCAAAAAGATAGCATTTTTACAAAATAACTCAATTTCCAACAATATAATTTGAGTTTTAACGAAATTTTGGAATCTTTAACCCTAAAAAAATAAATTCTGAACCACAAATATAAGAGTATACCTTTAATAAAAAAGTATAACCTCTAACCAAAAAAGATGCCTTTTCAACGAAATATTCTGATTTTCTAACAAATAGTAGAAATTTTGATAGGAAGGAGATGAATTCTGAACCATGGATATAATTTTGGCTTCCTCAATTGAGAAGAATGGCCTTCGTGGCAAAAATAGTTGGATTTTCGGTAAAAGGAAATTATAACCGCATAATGCAAATTTTTAGTTATAAATGAATATAATTTAATTTACATCATAAGTATGTAAGAAATCCAACAATAAAGTTTTGGTTCTCAAATGCCTCAGGAACATCCATTCTTGAACGAAACATTAAGTCTCAAAAAATTCCCGGTTATTTAAAAAATTCATTTTTCTATTTTTTCATTTTATTACGTTAAAATCCTACTTTTTCCGTTATGTTCATTTGCCAGAGAGAATTTTTTGAAAGAAATTCTGTGAAGTTAAACATGAAAGCAAGAATAAAAGGAGAATGAAGGAACTGGAGAGCAAATGCATTTGCAATGTATCCCCTTTAAACTTTTTGCTAAAAAGTATTCGATTCCTACATACGAGTATTTCCAATTCGCAGAGGTATCTTGCGATATCCAAATTTGGAAGTTTGAAAACATAAATATTTGAGAATATATGATTGAAGAGAATGCCAATACGAAGCTTATTTCTATCTCTGAAGTTTTTTTCTTTGAGGAATACTTTGTTTATTACCATTAGAAAATTTAAAAAAAAAACAAAAAAACTATTTTTGGACAAAGTGTGCGTAAAATGTGTTTTTACACACTCATTTAAGTGCTATAAACGGCTTTTTACGATACAGTTTGCGTGAATAGCTGGTGGATTTTCTTCTCAACAAAGTTACGCATTTTTTACATCTGCATCATTAGAGTTATTTTAGTTAGAAGTTTTTTTACACCCTATAAAAACGTAATTCCAATAAGTAAATTTTTGTCTCTACAGTAAACAATTGTTTTGATACTTTCCAAAAAAAGGTCTCGTTTATTCAGAGAAATATATCCTCTATGTCTTACTAGAAGCTTTCTGTGCGTATTTTTTATTGATTTTACACATTTAGTAATTGTTATCCGAAAACGCAATGAACACTTGCTTAAGTTGGCAATGTGCTAGTAGATAAATTCAGTTTCTTCAACACGATCGATTAAGTATGTTTATCCAATGGGCTTTTACTTTTATTATCTTGCTGTTAGACAACAATTAATAATTTTTAAACAAATATAATAAACAAATTACTCTTGGCCGTTTTTTTATAGAAACACCATATTGTCTCGTATGAAATCGACTATAGTTTCTGATCAAAGTCTCTCTGTTATGATACTGTATTATCCGGCAGGAAATGTTAATTCTTTTTCAATTATTTATAGAAATCAGGCAAAAGTATTAAAAATATATTAGAAACTCTCAGTTCGTTCGTTTTGTTCCAAAAAAAGACGTTTCATAAAATATCAGAATAGTGTTTCCAGTGAAATCGGCCCCAGGGTAATTGGTTCATTAAATTTGTTTAAAAATTATTAATTGTTTTCTAAAAGCAAAATTTTGACAGTATCGGCCCATTGTTAATACATATTCATTTGATTGTGTTGAAGAAAATATAGTGATCTACTAAAACATGGCCAAATTATGCATTCGTTTATTAAATTTTTTTGCAAAAATTATTCATTGTTTACTACAACCAAACATAATCTATAGAGAGCTACTAGCAAGACATTAAACACTTATTTCTCCGGAAAAACGGAATCTATGTGTTGAAAAATGAAAATAGAATAAATTCATCTATTTTATTTGTTTAAAAAAATTGACTTTTTTTGCAACCAAGTGTCTTATAAAGAGGTATTTTCAACATGTCCAAAGTTGATAGAAAAAAAAATGAATTTCTTTTACTGAAGAATGACAATATTATACATTTGTTAATTAATTTTGTTTAAAGAGATACCACTCAGTGTCTGAAATTAAAGAATCGCAAAAAAAAGCTGTAAGTTAGATATTTTTTGTCGTTTCTGTTGAAAAAACGAAACAAATCTATTTTAAAATGCTGAATTGATGCATTTGTTCCGATAATTTGTTTGCATAATAAAAAAAATGGCCGGTATTTTATAAGTCATATCGAAATTTTTTTTTCTTTAGATTCCCATTTAAAAAACACACCTAAAGATGCTTTATATCATTTTTACCAAAAATCTTACTTTTGTTGCATAATTTGTTTATAAAATTTTTTAACAATTTTTGAAATATTTGATCCTACTGGATATTATTCAAGAATGGTTTCCCTACTAATATTGTGTACTTCCGCATGAATTGGATATGGTATCTTTGTAATTTTTAATTTTTTTATTTTCATTCTTGAATAAAACAAATTTTAAGCCTTTCTTAAATTAGGTATCCGTGGAAGAATTAACTTTCAGCCCAGACTACTCGACCAATTTGGATTTTCTTTTCTTCAAATTGAAGCCTATAAAATTTCCAACTAAGTTTTCGAGGCATATTTTCAACAAATCAGTAAAAGTGTTCCTGAGTGAAAATCTGAAGAAAACAAAATTTCGATATGACTTATATAAAATACAGACTATATGTTAAATATCTCAACAACTTATATAAACAAATGCATAAATTCGTC
The DNA here is from genome assembly GCA_011762715.2 of Neuroterus valhalla. Taxonomy (NCBI): domain Eukaryota; kingdom Metazoa; phylum Arthropoda; class Insecta; order Hymenoptera; family Cynipidae; genus Neuroterus; species Neuroterus valhalla. Next base: position 9,261 of record WSXT02196052.1, read on the forward strand.
GTTTTTAAATAGATTTGATTCCTATTTTCAACAGAAAGGATAATAAATATTTTACTTATAGCTTTTTTTGTATGATTCTTTTACTTTAGAATCTAAGCGTTATTCCCTGAACAAAAGTAATGAACAAATGAACAATATTGTCATTTTTTAGTAAGAAGAATTCGCTTTTTTAATCAACTTCAGGCATGCTAAAAATATCTCTTGATGCGATAGTTGGTTATAAAGAAAAATGATTTCTACTTGTTTAAACAAATTAGATAAGAGAAATTTATCCTTTTTTCATTTTTCAAGGAGTAGATTTTATTTTTCCAGAGAAATAAGTGTTTAATGCTTTGCATCTTTATGTTGAAAAAAAACGAAACAATGAATTTATTTATTTTGTATAAACAAATAGAAACCATTTCAATTCATAACCAAGTATCATATCAAGAAGTATTTTTATCATGTCCAGAGTTGATTAAAAAAACGGATTCCTTTTACTGAAAAATGACCATATTATGCGATAGTTAATTAATTCTGTTTGAATTAATAACAATTAGTGTATGAAATCAAAGAATTGCACAAAGAAGCTATAAGTAAGGTATTTATTGTCCTTTTTGTGGAAAAGCAAAACAAATCTATTAAAAAATGACGAATTTATGCATTTGTTTCTATAATTTGTTAAAAAATAAATAAATACTCTGTATTTTTCACAAATCGTATTGAAATTTTATTTGCTTCAGATTTTCACTTAAAAACACACATCTGAAATAGCTACATATCATTTTCACCAAAAACCTAACTTTTGTTGATTAATTTGTTTATAAAAATTATGAACAATTTTTCAAATATTTGATACTGAGAAGAGTTGAATACACAGGAGGACACAGTCTTCAGCCAACATGCCAACAGCACGCGGTATTCTCGAACGGTTACCCATCCAAGTACTATTTGCGCCCAAAGCTGCTCAACTCCAGTGATCGGACGGGAACTCGTTCTTCGAATTCATTTTTTCAAACTTCAAAATTTGAATATCGCACGAGATGCTCGGACAATTCTTTTACGCGTTTTCAATTTTTCGTCCCGTTATTGCATCCGGACCCTCAATTTGCAGAATTTTCCGACTGTGGAAACATTTCGCATTCTTGATAAAAAAAATATGTAATCTGGTTTACCTTTTTCAGTTTATAATTCAATTGTTCGTTAATGTTCCATACTGGACGTCCACTTTAATTTCTTCAAATATTCAAGAACTAATTTGCCTACTTACAAATACAGAAATCTTGATTAAGTGAATTTGAAGTCACTCACCTGAAACGAAAAAAAATGTATCCATTAGTTATGAGAAGAGAATTGAGAGAATTAAAGATTATCTCCAGAATCTTGTATTTCAATTTAAAAATTATCCCTTTGGAAGAATTCTTAGAAGTAGCCATTTGAAAACTATCCAAATTATTCGATACTGGGAATTACGTTATTCAAAAGGTTTTTTCAGATATTTATATGAAAAAAATTTTGATTTCGAAAATTTTGAAATCGCAACAACTGAATTGTGAACTGTTCAAACTAACAATTTCTTAGCTTCCAAGATTCTTAGTCCAAAATCGACGATTTTTGAAACGCTTGAATTCAAATTGAGCAAATTTATTTTCTGCTCCATTTCAACTCAAAATAGTTTAGATACTGAGGAGTGTGATTTAAAATTCAAATAGATAAGATACTCCTTTCCCTAGGATTTTTAAATTATTTAGTTGAAGATTATTTATTTTGAAATTGTTCAAAAGTCAAAATGATTTTTGCTTCAAAATGAAAAGGTCTTGCATAAACGAGGAGCGTCTCATATAAATATTATTATACCAATTAGAGAATACCATTCAATCAGAGCATAAAAATCGTTCTTGATTCTTATGAAATTCTTGAAATCTCGTTATTTTCTAATACTTTTTTGATTATATTCATTGAATACGATTACGGGATTACATGGGTTCAGTATGTATTTCAATTAATGGTTGATTAAAAAAGGGAGTCTCCCCTGAAAAGGGGGATAAAAAAGATCTCATTTATTATTAAAACTTTCTACTTATCAAAGTACACCAGGCAAAAATTCGAAAAGAGCAAAGATTTTTTTTTTAATCATGTGGTCAAGAAAGAAATAATTTGGAAAATACAAAAATAGTTATTTGGAAAACCTGTTTTTCCTGTTTCTGCTAAGACTTTAAAATTTCATTCTAATCTATTTTTATCAGTTGGAAGCACTCAGATGTTGGGAACATTTTTGAATATTGACTGAAAAAAGATTTCAGTTAAAAAAAGATAACTTTGAAACTTTAGTAATCACAAAAGTAGCAATCTTATAAAGTTAACGATTCCTTCAAATACATGTGAAACCAAGCCATATAAGAATCAGCCACAAATTAATTATATTGTATCAGAGGGTCTTCGAATCCACTACTTTAATGCATTTCATTTTTTATGTTTTTTAAATTAAAAAAATGTTATCATTTAATGGTTTCTTGTTGGGAATTCGTGTTTTTAGTAGGAAATTCGTCGTTATGGCTTGAAAATTCATATCTTTTAGAAGAATTTTTTTTTCCGGTGAAAAATTCAAGTGAGTAGTTGAACATAGTTGAACATTAACCTGTTTTGGTTGAGTAGTTGACTATTTTGTTGAAAATCTGCCTTTGTTGGTTGAATTTAAATATTTTATATTCAAAATTCAAATCTTTTTTTTTCTTTCAACTTCTCGTTCGAAAATTCAGATTTTATTTTATTTTATTTTTTTAGCCATTTGATTATTTGGTTGAAAATTTGAATATAATGTTAGAAATTTATTAATTTTGTCGAAAATTCATTTATTTGTGTTAGGAAATTCATCTATGTAGGTTTGAAATACAACTGTTCTAGCAGGAAATTCCACTTATTAGTTAGAAATCACCTTTTTGTTGAAAATACTTCTTCATTTGCTAGAAATCCGAATGTTTGGTTGGGAATTCATTCTTTTTGATTACAAATTAATTATTTTTTTGAAAGATTGAACAATTTGGCCAGGAGGCATCCATTTTAGTTATTATTTATAATTTCTTTATTCTCGTTTTTTCATCAATGATTTTGTTATTTAATAAGAAACCACTTTTTTGTGGAAAATCTATTTTTGTAGGTTAAAAATTAAATTTTTCTTTAGAAAATTCGTCTTTTTGTCTTGGAATTGCATCAGTTTGGTTGAAAATGAATCTGTTTCGGTTAGGTTTTCAGCTACTTTGTTGAAATTTAATTTATATTGTTGAAAGTTTTCTTTTTCAGAAGAAAAATTATATTGGAAAGGACACCGCACAAGATGCATGGAAAATGAAATTCAGCAAAATTTGGTTGAATTTTTTTTCCCTAGAAAATCTCTTTTGGTTAAGAACATATTTTCAAGTTAGAACCTTCAAAAATAATGTCTTTCAAAGCGTCTTCTTTGCTAATGCCATTAAATTCTGTTTATGGTTTCTGAAAAATGAACCGAAACTTTGTAAAAAACTGAATAATTGTTAAAAAATCCTTGATTTTGGGTGTTTTCTGGATTTTTTCCATTTTAAGGGGGAAGAAGGGATTCAGGAAATACACTGGAATCCCGAACATAGTCATCCCGTTGACAGTCGTTGCGAGAAAATCGCTCATGTACCAGACGGTCCAAGGAGTTCGGAGAAAGGCACTGGACACTTCCCAATCAGGGCCAATGCCGTACGTTGGAAGCGGACAGTAACCAAGCGGTCGATTTCGCCAATGCGCGAACGGACGAAAGTTTTGATATTGATTCTTGGCTATTTTTCGATTTTTTCTGATTACAGATACCTTGAGAGATCAAACAGAAGAGATAGGAAGATTGAATGATAGGGACTCCTTGAAAAGTGGCAAAAACTGGAAAAAGTCACTTCGCCTTGAGTAAAGAAATCGAATATTGGAGAGGAATGAAAGGCGACGGATGAAAAGTGCCCATTTTTCTCCTTCCTTAAACAAGAGAAAATAGCCGAGAGGATGTAAAAACAGAAGAGCAATGTAAACAGACCTCCGTACAGACCGTTAAAATTGTCCGATACTGAATTCAGGAAGCCGAGATAGCACCTAAGTAATTACTTTTTCTCAGGGAAAGTAAGGATTTTTACCCAGTTTTAAGAGAAAAGAGCCACCCTCGTTTTATCGATAATGGAAGAGCAGGAGAATGAGGAAAAGGATATCGGATTTTCTTCTTAATAAGGTGGCGGGGTATAGTGCTAGCAGGTAGTGTGATATACCTTCGAAGCGTTTCGTTGCTTTGAAATTGAAACCATTATTTAAGCAGCAATAACCATTCCAAACTCCTTGCCTCTCGACCCTTTTGCCCACATTACGAATTTTCCGAATTTATGTATAATAAGGCGACTGGCATTAAAGAGAAATTATTAATCTTCGCGGGAAAGCTTGCACAGCTCTGTAAACGATAAATTGAGAGAAGAATTATTGCATTTGCTTGAAACTTGCATTATTATTTTACTTTATCAGTTTTATTTACTGTCGTCCATAGGTCTCAATTTGAACTTCTGAAACTCGGGAATAGAATCAGAATCCAAATCCTACACCCTTGAAGATTTCTAAGAAGTCTATTAGTTGATGCAGCTAGATGCCTTTCGGTTTCTTCGTCTCATTTTTCTTTCCTCTTTTTTATTTTTTTTTTTTTTTAATTTCAACAGAGAAATTTGAGAGTGTATGTCCATAATTGGTTGTTGAATTTTCGGTTTTTATTTCTTACTTCCAGGAGTTTTAGATATAAAATTGATTGTTGGACGTTAAATAGAAATCTGATTTTCCACCAATTTTTTATCTCTCAAGTTTCTATGTATGCATTGAACATCCAGATGGATATAATGCATCCTTGCCTAACGTCTTGTGCAATTTCAAACCAATCACTCAGTTGTCCATTCACTATTACACCTGCTAAAACTCTTAATAACAGTACTATAAAAAATCAATGAAATCCATTTTTACGTATGAAGCATAATTGTGATTCAGGAAATAGAGACAAATCTGAATTATTCTTTGCTCGATGCTGATCATGATGCCTCCAGCAGCCAGTGAAAATATGGGCCCACATCAAGTCACACGCTGCAAGTCTCGTCTGCAACAAGTCTCACCTGTGGCGAGTCTCATCTGCGACAAGTCTCACATGTTTTGAATCTAACCTGTGTTAGATCATCAAGTCTCACATGTGGCAAGTCCAACATGTGGCAAGTCTCATCTGTGGCAAATCTTACCTGTGGCAAGTACCGTTTGCGGAAACTTTACCTGTGGCAAGTCTTACCTGTGGCAAGTCTCATCTACGGCCAGTCTCGTATATGACAAATCTCACCAGTGTCAAATCTTACATGTGGCAAGTCTCACATATGGAAAGTCTCATATTGAAAAGTCTCAATGTAACAAGTCTCATGTTGGCAAGCCTCACATGTAACAGGACTCACTTTGGCAAGTCTCACATGTGGCAAGTATTACCTGTGGCAAGTCTCATCTGAGGCAAGTCTCAGAGGTAGCAAATCATATCTGTGGAAAGTCTTAAACGTGAAAAGTCTTAAACATGGAAAGTCTCAAATGTGGCAAGTCTCATATAGGCAAGTCTCACATGTGACAAGTCTCACATCGGCAAGTCTCATATGGCCAAGTCTCACACGTGGAAAGTCTCACCTGTGACAAGTCTCACATGTGGCAAGTCCAACATGTGTCAAGTCTCATCTATGGCAAATCTTACCTGTGGCAAGTACCGTTTGCGGAAATTGAACCTGTGGCATGTCTTACAAGTAGCAAATGTCATCTGTGGCAAGTCTTACCTGTAGCAAGTCTCATCTACGGCCAGTCTTACGTATGACAAATCTCACCAGTGGCAAATCTTACATGTGGCAAGTCTCATATTGAAAAGTCTCGATGCAACAAATCTCATGTTGGCAAGTCTCAGATATAACAGGACTCATTTTGGCAAGTCTCACATGTGGCAAGTATTGCCTGTGGCAATTATTACCTGCGGCAAGTCTCATCCGTGGCAAGTCTCATCTGTGGAAAGTCTTAAACGTGACAAGTCTTAAACGTGGCAAGTCTCACATGTCATAAGTCTTACATTAGGCAAGTCTCACATGTAACAAGACTGATTTTGGCAAATCTCAAATGTGGCAAGTCTCACATGTGGCAGATCTCATACGGAACAAGTCTCATATGATCAAGACTCTTATGTGGCAGGCCTTACCTGTGTAAAGTCTCATCTGTGGCAAGCCTCACCTGTGGCAAGTCTCATTTCAACAAGTCTAACATGGAGCAAGTATCATATGAGGCAAGTCTAACATGTGGCAAGTCTCATCTGTGGCGAGTCTCATTTGCGGCAAGTGTCAAATGTGGCGTGTCACATGTGGCAAGTCTTATTTGCGGCAAGTCCCTCTGCGGCAAGCCTCATCAGTGGCAAGTCTAATATGTGGAAAGTCTCATATCGGTAAGTGCCACACATGGCAAGTCTCATATGTGGCTTGTCTTAACTGAGGCAAGGCTCATTTGCGGCAAGTGTCACATGTGTCAAGTCTCATCTGCGGCATCTCTCCCAAGAAGATTGACGATTTCGTGGCGAACCTCACGAACCGAATTGTCTACCTGCGGCATCACTCTCCCTCCAGAGTGGCAGAAATGCGGCATCTCTCGTCTTAGGAGAATTCGAAGTGCAAAAATCTCTTCATGGAAATAATGCAGGCTTATTCATGCCCCCTTTCCCAATTCTTGTAGAGGGCAGAAAGGCACCGCAATAATTTAGGTCACAAAGCTTAAAATGGTAAATCGAGTTGCTGCACATTTGCCACTTTAGAGGGGGGCACTTTAGAGGAGCAGGTTAACCATTCTTTTCGAGAAGCTTGCCACGAAATTCGCATTCTACTCGGGAGAGATGCCACAAGGGAGACATGCCGCAGGTGAGACTTGCCACAAGGAACACTTGCAGGAGATGAGACTTGCCACCTGTGACTTGATGTGGACACCTACATTCACAGCTCATTTACAGTCTCTCTCTATTCATATATTTCCCTCTTTGTCTCACTCACCTGATATCAAATAACGATTTTGATTCACCTGATTGACAAACAAAAGCTTAGAATTTCTGTTTTTCATGATAAAATTTTTAGCGTCTGTTGATTTGCATTCGATATTTTGAAATGCAAATTGCCAATTATGTTAAGTAGGATAAAAGTGAAACCATTTTTTCCGATAATGTCGTTAGGATTACAATATCAGTTTTCCTTCGTGAGCGAGTGAATCTCGTATACTGCGATAATAAATTGAAAAGTACGGCTTTCCTTTCCACAAAAGCAACCCTGGAAGTAGCTTCACACAAATATCAAGGTTCGTTCTCTTCGATACAAAAGTCAGGAAAAAGTTAGAGAAAGATTTCAATTCAATATATGCAACTCACGTGTGTGTTTGTTGTTCCCTATTTTTTGTTATTCCCCAGCAGCAAGAAAGAATAATCTAACATTTGAATCTCGTGATGGAAACTATTCCATTTCCACTCTACTAAAATACGCGACTTCAAGAACCCACTGGCTGCGGAATGGTTTTCGATTAAAGTACCTACCCCTTCAAGTCGTAATTTCTACAGTGTCCGTTTCAGAGAACGAGGTCTCTCAATGTAAAATCTCAAGAGCCTTGTAAAGCAGACGTTTCCTTTTAATTTTCTCTAGTCCAATTTGCAGGAGAGAGTCGTCCATTCCCCGAATCTTGTTAAGTGCCAATCGCTATCAAGAAATATTTTTATTAATTTACCTTCGACAGATTGAATTATTCCTTATAATAAATTCAAAAACTGGGGGCGAATTCGATTAAAATGAGACTGATTTGTATTCAACTTATGTTCAATTAGTTGGTGAATAAAGTCGAATATGAAATTATACCAGTGAAATTTCAGTGACATCGGTTGACATTAATTTCTTGAAGTAGGACATGCCCTTTTAATTAAAAAAGGAAAAGGTGATTCCCTAGGCAACGAGCAATTATGAAGGAAGAATAATTTCCAATTAATTAGAATTTCTCGTAATGGAAACCTGGCGATATTTGAAAATGAATTGCCGATGGAATGCCCTGGTCTTTCACGATATTAAATTTCTACTTTAGCTGGTTCCCGATGAAATTTTACATATTATTCAAAAAATATAGTATATTTTCTCTTGAACATGGTATTCCAATATAAGTGCAAGCTATACACTCAAAGTTTACCTAAATTATTACAAAACCATGAAATTTAGTGCGAAAGGTTTCCTTTCGCATGAAAGAACTTGTTGGAACGCATTTTGGAACGGATGTTTGAACGGAACAACCATTTTGCAAGATTTGGAAAATTTGAAAAAAAAACTATCTAGTACATTTTTAGAGAAAACCTCAATTTTCCCAAGGGGACCTCGCATTTCACAAGATTTCGGAAGGCTTCAAGAACTTTAATAAGAATTTGAAAGATTTTACGATATTTCAAGATTCTAAGCGATTTAAGGGGATTGAGAAAGATTTTGCAAAATAACGAAGGATTTTATTAAGTATTTCGAGGAATTTTAGGAGATTTCAAAATCTAAAAAAAAAACAGTACATGGGTTAGACCACGCGGCTGAATCGTAAGCTTCTTATAGAGAAGATGAGATGAGAAAGAGAGAAGAAGAGAGAAAGAGAGTTAGAAGAAGAGAAGAAGTGAAGAAGAGGAAGGGAAAAAAGACAAGAAGAGAGTTAAGAGAAGATGAATTTTAAGAAAAGGAGAGAAGGAGGAAAGAAGAAGAAAAAAGGGGGCTGAGAGAAGAAGAGGCGGATATGAGAAGAAAGAAAGAAAGTTAGGGAAGAAGAGAAGAAAAGAAGCAGAAAAGAAAAGAAGAAGAAAAAAGAGAGAAGGAAAGAGTTAAGGGAGAGAGAAAGTTAAGGGACTAGAAGGAGGGAAGAAGAAAAGAAGGGGGTTGAAAGAAGAAGACAAGAAGAGTTTTAAGGGTAGGAAAGAAGAAGGGAGTTGAGAGAAGGAGAAAAGAAGAGAGTTAAGAGAAGAAGAGAGTTTAGAGGAGAAGAGAGTTTAGAGTAAAGAGTTTAGAGTAAAGAGTTTAGAGAGTAAACAAGGAGAGAAGAGGATAGATGAGAAAAGTCGAGGAGAAAACAGATCAGAGGAGAAGAGAAAAACAGAAGAAAAAAAGGGAGAGGAGAAGAGATTTGAGAAGAGAAGAGAAGTAGAGGAGAAGAGAGATACGAGAAGAAGAAAAGAGAGTTAAAAAAAAAGAAAAGAAAGGGGGAGTTAAAAGAAAGAAAGAAAAAGAGAGTTAAGAAAAGAAGAAAAGAAGAGAGTTGAGATATGAAGAGAAGAAGAGGAGGAGAGAAAATGAGAGTTGAGAGAAGATAGTTAAGAGAAGAAGAGTCAAGATGAGAAGGAAGGAAGAGGAGAAGATTGTTGAAAGAAAAAGAGGAAAAAGTTGAGAGGTGAAGAGAACAAGAGAAGAGAAGAAGAGAAGTAGATGGAATAACAGATATAATAATAGAAGAGATTTAAGAGAACAATAGGAGAGAGTTGAAAGAAGAGGAGAAGAGGAGACGAGATGGTAAGAGTTAAGAGTAGAAAAAGAGAAGAAAGTTAACAGAGGAAGAGAAGTAGAGAAGTCAATTAAGAGAAGAAAAGAAGAGAAAAAGACCGTTAAAAGAGGAAGAGAGTTAAGAGAAGAAGGGACGAAGAGAGCTGATAGAAGAAGAGAAAAAGGGAGTTAAGATATTCGAGGAGTTACAGATCAGAGAAGATATTAAACAGAAAGAGAGAAGTGGAGGGGAAAAGAGTTGAAAACATAAACATAAAAACAAGGAGTTGACGAATTGAATCGAGAGAAAATTGCGAAAAAATGTACATACTGTTATACACGGAAAAAATAGGTTTTCGAAATTTCCGTTAACTGTCAACCACTTTTGGATATGCAGAACAGTTCGTGAA
>WSXT02196063.1:0-19214 GCA_011762715.2 Neuroterus valhalla
TTCACAGCAGTTTTTTGCATAATAATCCATTTTCTATCGCATAATTCGAAGATTTTAAACAGCAGAAAAAATTGTCCTTAACCATCAATTTTATCTGTATCAACATTCATGCTTTGTATTTCACATTAAACTCAAGCGAATGAATCTCGTTAGGATTAACACTGCATTATTGGAATCACATTCATTACTTATGATGCAAATGTATCAAGATGATTATAGATGACGCAAATAGAGTTGCTTTATTTGAAATGAGTTATATGTAGTTACAATAACTTTACTTTTATAGAACTAAGTTGAACTTGCATGTGAAATTAATAATTTCTAAAATTATTTCAATTCAACTTCGATATCAAATATAAATTCAGTTCACTCCAGCTCAGTTCAAATAAGTTGAAATCATTTATGGAGATGATTCCAATCACATCCTCATTTTTTAATTTAGCGATATTGGGATCAACTTGATATCGTTTAAATTTAGTAGACTTGACTTAAAGTTATAAGCATGACAACTAGGCAGAGCAAAAAAATGGAATTTCACCCTTTCAAGCCAATTTTTAAAGGCGGTTCTTTACTTGTTTGTTGTTTATGTGTATCATTAAAACGAATTCTATCTGTCTCATCAAAAAATGATCAACAGTGAATTTTTAGATTTTTTTTTTTCGATGAAAAATTTTCGTTTCCGTTATTTTTTCCGTATCTCTTATAGTTCTGCTGAGAAATAAAATTTTTCATTTTTGGTAAGACTTTTCACGCTTTACACAAAAACCATGAATCTTATAAAAAAAGTGTTCAATTTAAATTTTTAGATCTTTGTAAAGTGAATAATTTTGGCCTTGAACATTTTTTTAGTACCTTGCATAGTTTGAGCGGAATTGTGCATTTTTGTTCTTTCAAAAAGCTATTTGGATGGATAAAACCAGAACCACTGGTCAAAAATGGTTGGTTAACGCACTTGTTTTTTCTTTTGTGGTCGCAAAAAAGCGTGCCAAAGCACAATCTAATCCTATCATTCCTTCGAAAGTTATCGAGTCTACAGATTACAGAAACACACACAGACAGGCAGAACGACAGACAGAGACCTTAGAAGAAACCGTTTTTCCTGACTCAGAGGGTCTCAAAACGTGGAGATTCCATCAAATCCGTGAGAGTAGTTTTTCGCATAAGACCAATACCTTCTCATTCAGAATGAAAATGTAGAAGTTGCCTAATGTTTGGTGAGACGAAAAAGGAATGAAGAAAAAAGTGCAAAATGTTGATATGCTATAAAAGAAACTGACTTAAAAACTTGCGCTTGACAACAGAAAATAATCGCTTGGAAGAGTATAAATAAGTTTTTATAATACATGCATGATTTCAGGCATTTTCGAAGCCTGTGAAGCGGGGCTGAAACTTCAATCTTGCACTCCCTAGGAAGTTAAAAGTACTTTGCACTCCCTAGGAAGTAAGAAGTACTTTTCACTCCCTAGGGAGTAAAAAGTATTTTTCACTCCCGAGGGAGTAAAAGGTATTTTTCACTCCCCAGGGAGTGAAAAGTAACGTCAGAGGTGAAGAATGTGAACCCTCCGTAATAACTGAAAATTCGGGTGAAATTTTGGTTGCAGATAAGACAATTTTACGGTAATTTATGGAAATTTATCACACATAACTTGAGAAATAACCGTAGTTAACCAAAAATTTTCCTGAAATTTATGGGAATTTTCGGATTGAATTTTGGGTTACATATCTTGAATTACCATGAATTACCTGTAAAATTACTATAGATTACCAAAAGTTTTCATAAATATTCGGAAATTTATGGAAATTTTTCAAATTGAAATGTGGGTGATTTATGGTAAGTCATCATATTTTCCCGTAAAATTACCATGAATGACCGAAAATTTCCATAAATGTCCGGAAATTTAAAGGAGTTTTCAGATTGGATTTGGGGTAATCTATCTTAATTTACCGTAAATTGCCTGTGAGGATACTAACAATTACGGAAAATTTTCATGAATTCTCAGAAATTCCTGGAAAGTTTCAAATTTGAATTTTGGGTGATTACTGATAAGTCACCATATTTTCCTGTAAAATTACGATGAATGACCAAAAATTTCTATAAATTTCCTGAAATTTATGTAAATTTTTAAATCGAATTTAGAACTTCTGAACTTTTTTTCGATCATGCTACCTTTTTTCGAACACCAACATTGGCTACAATAATGACTGTATTTCGAGAAATGTCTGAAATTATCCATTTGTTTAAAAAGAAAATCATATGCGCCAGAGGGGAGAGGGACTCTTTTGACTTGTATCGACTTTTTAATGCTCGCCTACGACTTGTACTGAAAACATACTCTCGTCGGAAAAGTCCCTCTTATCCCCCTAGGTGCTAATATACTATCAAAGTTGGCGCAAAAAGAAAGTATCGAGCTGAGATGCTGGATTAAGAATTATTCATAGTTTTGTAAATAATATCGACATATGTCCAACATTTATCATCAGGTCTCAACCTGGAGTGAAGAAAGGAAAAATTATTCAAGAAATGTGGGTCTTACCTAATTTTCATTCCTCACTTGGATACAAGTTTGATAATATGCATAAATTTGAACCTTTCCAGTACTGAAAATCTGTCAGATGTTGTGGAAAAAGTACCATAAAAGAACATAAAAATACCATAAAATATTTTATTGCGGAAATCGCTAGAAGAGCATTCAAAAAGCTTAATCTTAAAAATACGGGATCGCTTAGGGGTGAATTTTGAGAAAACTTAAAAAGTTTCTGGATTTGATGTATCTCAGAAACAGTAGGTTTTTGGGAAAATTTATAGGAATGAAAAATATTGAGAGCAATGTTTGTTACAACTTCTCCACTAGGTCGACATGCTGCGATATAAAGTGCAATTAATAGATGGCGCTCAAGTAACAAAAAAAGCATTTTCTCTATTTTTGACACAGAAAATTTTTCTTTTCACAAAGCTGTTGATGTTAAAGTTGTTTTTCTTAAAACAACCTACAAAATTTATTTGAAAACTTTTCTTGACCGACTTACCGTTCACGAGTTATAAGGTGACAAACCTGTCACCGTAGATTTCCCACTGTTCTCGACGAGGGCGACTTTAGTATGGGTACATAATAAATCCTTATTTTGTAAGTAGGACTTTGAAATTATTCCTAATTATGATAAATTGTTATTAAGAATTAATTTTTTTTCCAAAACTATGCTGACTTCAGTGTTGAACGTGATTTAAGGAGGTTTTTAAAATTTTTTATCAAACGAACTGTAAAAAAATATGCTAATTGTTGTTGTTGTGCGTGCAACATGGGAAATACGCTTTTTTTGGTTCATAAGTGCCATCTATCAATTGCTTTTTTCATCGTAGCATATTGACCTAATGAGAAATTCGTTGAAAACATCGCCCCCGAAAAATTTCCCCAAAATGTTACCGTTTCCGAGATATATCAAATCCAAAAACTTTTTTAATTTTCTCAAAAACCCACCCTTGAACGATCCCGCATTTTTCAGGTTAAGCTTTTTGAAAGCTCTCTAGCGATTTACGCTAAAACAATTTTATGGTATTTTTTCAAAAAACGGCCTTCTTCGTGACAGATCGACTGTACTATTCCAGAGGCACTTGAATTAATTTCTATAGGAATGATTCATTCAAAACTTGTTGTTGGTCGAATTCATCCAAAGCCGTGAAAAATGAACTCTTAGGAAACTCACTTGATTCTAGAAAAAATAGGTAGAATAAGTTTTGAAATATATATTGACCGTGAATAGTAACACGTCTCATTGAAATATGCATTCTAGTTGCTTCTGAAATATGAAGCTTCGAGGGATAGATATTTATTCTGGAAGATAAAAAAATATGCAAAGATACTAAGTTTTATAAGATTTCATTTCCGTAGATAGAATAATCTATCGAATGTCAAAATCCATACAAAAAAATTAAAAATGCTATATCCTAGATTATTGTAAAGCTCATAAGATAAATGTCCCAATTCAATGACCAGTAATATTTTTTATATAAAGTAGTCTAAAATATACATACATGTAACATGTTGATAAATAATTTCAGTCTATTCTTAGTTATATGTCACCTCATATAAGCCATAAAATCTCAAAGTGATAAGAGTCGGGACATTTATCTCAGGCAATTTTATCCTCTCTCTTTGAAAATTTCTTGCCGATTCCAGACTTGGATGTCCGGCATCTCGACTTGGTGCAATATTAAAAAGTAATTGGATTTCGATCTCGTTGTTGGCGACGCGCTGGTTGGTTGCAATGGGCATAGGCTCGCAGGCCGGAATAATGGGCAGTCGTTAAATTTAATTGGCACATAATTATCGAAACTCGGGATTAGATAGCCGTGCACTACCAATCGTTGCGATTCTACTGCCGGCTTTAATATCGAGAAACTTTGTCGCGAAGGGACGAAGAGTTACACTTGCTGCAGGAATTAGGTAGGGCTCTCTGCAGTCCCTACCAGCCTTACTAGTCCGGAATGAACCAATTTGAGTTCGATTCTCAGTTCTTTCGCCATACTGCTGAAATTCCAGTTTGAACCACTCTTTCTGCATTGCGTCATTGTCAATATTGTCAGCGAACGAGAATTGAATCGACCCCTTTTTAATCAACTTCACATCTCTGACCTCGTCAAATTCCGACAATGCAGTAATCTCATTATCCTATATAATAAAAATTCAATCAAAATCTTCTTCGATTCATAAAAACATTGTATTCCATATAGGAATTAAAATTTGCTCGAACAACCACCGCAGGTTCCGCCTGAGAGCAACTGTCATGGGGCAGTCCATAAATTACGTAACGCTATAATAGGCAGACTGACTACAAAAGTTTTATTATGGTAGCATTACGGAGTGAGAGAGAGGAATTTTCAAAATATGACGCAACGTTTTTCAAAAATGAAATTGAGAGATTGACAACATTACTGAGCAAGAAGGCATTGCGTGTCTGCTCAACTCGGATCAAGCTTATTCTCCGCCGTTACCTAATACCTATTCATTTATTTAGAATTTTATAAATATCATATTACATTATATTATTTTTCTCATAAAAACAGAAAAGTGAATATGCAGGCCTTGTGGCTTGTTTATAATTTATCTGCTGCTCCTGGCTCCCATCGGAGTCGAGTTTGGATTAGACTTGCGGCTGCGGTTTCGTGATGTTTTGTGTCCTTCACAGGTTCCCTCTAGTTATATATTTTTCGACCGATTTTCTACTTTTCTTAACAGGCGTTACGTTATGTTACAGACAGGGAGGAGTAAAATTTTTACGGTTGAGTTATGAACTGACAGACAAGTCACGAAAATTTGAGATTTCAGCGTTACGTAATTTATGGACATTCCCCATTCAGGAAAATGGGACGAGCTCACAGTGTATTTTATGGACTTCTTTATGCTCAATTGGATCCTGTTGATTAAAAAAACCTTCATTCCATATTTTTAGAGTTATTTTGTCTTTGAAGAGTAATGAATGGCCTTTTGACATGACTGGGTCAAGATACCTCAAAATCCTGACGTAATTGAGCATTAGGGTGGTGCAAAAAATTTTTTTTTCGAATTTTTATACAAAACGCCTGGAAATTTGTTCGAACACACAAAAAAATAAACGCATTTTTTTTTTATATTTAGATGTGACGCAAGACTCATGAAGTTTCACACTTATTTCCCATAAGAAAAAAAGACGTTTTTCTAAAACTTATTCAGAATTCTCAATATTAGGTGAATCGAGTTCGAACTTAACCATTTTTCTTCACAATCAGTCACAGAATGCGAATAAAATATTACTTTTCAAATATCTCCCCCATAAGTCTGTTTATAGGGTCCCGAAAAACACCCAGAAATAAAAAAAGGCGGTTTTCGAGTTTTTGGCGCCTCTCATGATTTTCTTGCAGATTTTTAATACACATCGTTTCAAATTTTCAAAATTTCACTTCATACTGATATATAAATGTTTATTCAAGTTGATTAAACATAATATTATTGTTTTTAACAACTTTCTCTCTATAAAGGGTTAGAAAGTCAAGGTTTTTTCTAAATTATTCAACTTATTTCCAACGTTTCAGCTGAAGAAGTTAACAAAAATGATCGTTTGAACAATTTGTTAATAATTATAACAATATTCTCCTAAAATAATACTACATAGTTGCGGTTTTTTCCTGGAATTTTTAACTCTTTATCACTTTTCAATTAGATTGAAGTAACAAATAATTCATGTAAAAAAATAATTGTTTAAACAATTTTTTTATCATTGCTTATAACATTTTCTTTGCCTAGTTATAAAAACTTGTTGTTTTTTCTTAAATTTCCAACTTTCCGCCCACTTTTCACATGAAGTGATTCAATATTTAATATAATTTAACAAAAATAATTGTTTTAACAAATTATCATTGTTTATGGCTTTTTTCTCTTAGATTAGTGCTGAAATTTTGCAGTTGTTTCTAAACTCTTAAGCTTTTCGTCCACTTTTCACTTTTTGAGGTATTTATTATTGCGAGTTAACAAACATGCTTTTTTAAATAATTTATTATTGTTCATAACCATTTTCTCTTAGATGAGTACTAAAAGGTTAAATTAGATTGTTTTTCATTTAGAGTACAAATTTTTTGTTGTTGTTGAAATATCAACCATTATATTTTCGATTAAGAATTTATATTTTTAGCTCGAAAATTCACTTCTTTGCGTTGAAGATCCATAATTTTAGTAGGAAATTCGAAATTCGAATTTCACTGAATCAATTCAGTTTTTTTGTTCTGATTAATTTTTTTTGATCATTGGGAAAAAAACCAAAAAAATTTCCTTAAAACAATAAAACACTATTTAAAATATAATTCTCTCTTATGCTTATTTATAATTCGTTCAACAACTAAAAATGTGAAGCAAAGTTAAACATTTTAGAAAAAACCGCAAGTTTCTATCATTGAGGAAAGAAATATTAGCAATAATAATGAATTGCTTAAAAAAATATTTTTGCTAAATTTAATAATTTGATCGATTGCTGGCCCGGGAATTATTTAAGAGAAATGAGAAAAAAGGTAAAAAACTATTGAAACAATTATTTTTGTTAACTTTTATTGATTACTACATCTTTCTAACTGAAACGTTGAAAATAAGTGGAAAAATTCAGAAAAGAACTTGTTTTTAACCCTTTTCCAAGAGACAATTGCTAAAAACAATCATGAATTGCCTAAACAATATAAATAAACATCTATATATCAGTATTAAGTGGAATTTTATGTATTTAAAACAATGTGCGTTAAAAAAATCGGAAAAAAATCATGATTGGCGTCGAAAATTCCAAAAACCCATTTTTGCACTTAGGGGGGTTTTTCGGGACCCTATAAAACAGACTTATGGGGGTGATATTTGAGGAATAATATTCTTTTTGCATTCGGTGACTAATTCTGAAGATAAATGGTGAATTTCGAAGTCGATTCACCTAATATCGTGAATTCTGAATAAAATGTACAAATTCGTCTTTCTTATGGGCGCTTGCGCCTCCTCTAAATATGATTCTTAAAAAAAGCGTTCATTTTCATGTGGATTCGAACAAATTTCTGTGCATTTTGCATAAAAAGAAAAATATAGAAATTCTAATGCATTTCTGGACCACCCTATTGAGCATTCTCAGCAGCATCTCTGTAATGAATCCTAATTTATAAAATCTTTGACAACTACAAAGGCTCATTGCTTTTTGGTTGCTTTAATCACGTGAAAGAGTATAAATTTGGGAATCTGGATGTAACCCAATTCCAGGTAAATGAAATAATTCAACAATGAATCGATTAAGGGTTATATTGGTTAGATTACGCCAACGCCAAATGCGGACGCTCGAAGCTACCATTGCAATAAATAAGCTTCCAGATATCATCTTTCATTTTGATAATTATCGTTTGGCCAGTGTTTGGCCAGTGTTAATTAATTAAGGATAGAGTCCCACGATATGATAGTGAAATGGAGGACGCAAATAGAGGACGAGCGACAAGATCACACCAGGTGATAAGTTGCTGAGCTCTCTGCGTAATTAGAGGATGGAAGAGCTATCAGATACTGTTGTCATTCAGCTCTTGATTCATCATTGAAATTAGTCTAAACTACAATTTCAAAAAATATATAATGAGATCAAATCTTTCTAGTGATAATTATAAATCAATTGTACTTTTAAAGCCATTCAAGAATAACTTTAATAAAATATTTGGTAGCCTCTTCTAACTTTAATTGTGAATACGAGTAGCTCTTATATTTTTAAATTTTACTCTCATCGTCCTTGCCGGAACTTTTATAGGACGAAGGAAGTTTTGAAGGAAAATCTACGAGCTCTACTCAAATTAGGAACTGTTAATGAAGCCAACTTGGCAATTTAGAAAGATTCACTCTTGAAGCGAGCGAATATGAGACCTGCGTGAAAATATCAAGTCCGGAGGGTATCACGATCGTGTAAGCAATTCGGCCTCGAGCCAAGGGAAAACTCCTATAATGTATTAATTTAGCATGCCTTTTTGGGTCAAAATCGTATCTGGGCGAGAGGCTGTTGGCTAGAATCCCAGAGCGATGTTGAGAGGTAGGAGGAATGAGAGGGGGGTAAATTATATTAGTCCACGTGTTACGTGGTATACAAGCTCGTCGCAAACAAATAAATAGTATGGCATCACAGAGCAATAGGGAAATAAAAAGTGGCCCTGAATTTTTGAACATTCATTCGGGCGTAACGCTGAGTGGTAGGAAAAAAGTCGTTTGTTTGGATTCGGTCGATCCTCCGTGTAACCCAGTAAGAAAACTTGTACCGGGAGGGTAGTTATAGTTTTAGTAGGAAACGCATTATACCACCAACGAGGCAAGCCGTCCGGCTCTTCGGCAAGCGGACTTTTATGACTTTTTAGGACTTTTATGGAAGTACACTTTTTCAAAAAGTGAGGTATACTCTTTGGAATTGAGGAGGAGAGTTTATTGAGTCGAATCTCGTCCAACTGCTTTACCCGATGCTCACTGCATTCCCTCTCAAACGCTTTTGCTCCAATCAGCTACTTTTTTCAGAATGTATTTCCAGTTTCGTCTCTTAATTTTCTTAGAAAAGATGAAATTTGCAGGCAAGAGAATACGGGTTTTTTCTAAATACAGAAGACTTCTGTTTAGCTGAACTTTTGTTTAGCTGAAATTCCGTTTAGCTGAACTTCCGTTTACCTGAACTTCCGTTTACCTGAACGCTTCCACGCTCGTTGGCTGCAGTCGAGTTGCGTCCTTTGGTCGAAATCCACAGGGGGTCTAGCTGAAATACGTCCTCTCTCTCTCTTCCCCCACTAGTCGACTGGTGGCCGTGACATGAGAGGAGTGGGGGTAGTTCACAAAGGAAAAAATTGCTTCAAAAGTTGGAACCACACTTACATTTTCTTGAATACGTAGCTTCAGAATGCAAAAAGCTTACTGGTGTGACTTTCAGTCCTAAAGTAGTTTATGTGGATTTCGAAATCGGTATTCATGCAACTATCCACCCAGTATTTGAAGATTCCATATTTGTTAAAGGTTGTAGATTTTATTTAAGCCAATTTTGGTGGCGAAAAAACCAAGACCTAGAATTAAGCAATTGATATAAGAACGCAAATTCAGAAATCGGCTTTTTTAGAATATTTTTCGCTCTTGCTTTTTTAGATTCATCCGAAATTGAAACATTTTTTAATAAAGAACTACAGCCAATCCGACCATCAGACAAAAGAGTCAAACAGTTCTGTAATTAAATTTTTAAAAATTATATTTCAAGCAATTCCAGTTTTCCTCCTGAAATTCGGGCTGCAATTCGTCCAACAACAAGAAGTACAACGAATTCAATTGCTGTGAAACATATCATTTGAAATTGAATGCAATGTTTAACTGTTCCCATCCTAACATTTATCATTTCACAGAAGCTTTAAAGGGGGTCCAAGCCGTTACTATTTATATTATGTTTTTTCAAAAAATAGTCAATAGCAAGACGTCAAATATTAGTTTATGCGGGGCAATCTATATTTTTATCATGTTTTTATCTAAAAGAATAAAATAGCGAGCTATTAAAATCATATTTTATAAGTGCCAATCGCTATATTTATTATGTTTTTTTTCCGAAAATAGTAAATAGCTACATATTTAAATAATATTTAATACGTGACAATTGCTATTTCTATTACGTCTTTATCAAGAAATGGTAAATAGCAAGTTATTTGAATATGATTTTATACATGCCAATTGCCATATTTATTATGTTTTTTTCTGAAAATAGTAAATAGCTGGTATTTGGATAATATATATTACGTCACAATTGCTACTTTCATTACGTTTCTATCAAAAACAGTAAATAGCAAGATATCAAATATTATTTCATGCGTGACAATCTATATTTTTATTATGTTTTTGTCTAAAAATAGTAAATAGCAAGCTATTTATATAATATTTTATAATGCCCATTGCTATTATTATTATGTGCTTATCTGAAAATAGTAGAAAGCAATATATTTGAATATTATTTAATACGTTACATTTGCTATTTTTATTATGTTTTTATCGAAAAATAGCAATATGTCAAATATTATTCTATGCGTGACAATCTATATTTTCATTATGATTCTATCTAAACATAATAAATAACAAGCTATTCAAATGATATTTTATGAATGGCAATTACTATTTTTATTAGGTTTGTATCTGAAAATGGTGAATAGCAATATATTTGAATATTATTTTATACTTGACAGTTGCTATTTTTATAACTTTTTATCTGAAAAGGGTAAGTAGCAAGCTATTTGAATATTATTATATTCGTTCCAATTGCTATTTTTATTAGGTCTTTTTCTGGAAATAGTAAATAGCAATATATTTAAATATTATTTTATGCGTGACAATTTATATTTTTATCGTGTTTTTATATAAGAATAGTCAATAGCGAACTATTTAAATATGTTTACATGCGTGGCAATTGCTATTTTTATAACTTTTTAACTGATAATAGTAAATAGAAAGCTATTTGAATATAATTCTTCACGTAGTATTTTTGGCAATTCCAGTTCTGGCTCAATGTGAAATAATTTATAAGTATTATAGTAGAGAACACTACCAGTCCTCAGCCTGGATAAAGTGAGAAGGGGAAATGAGGAAAATAAGATGTTTGTTCGAAATTCTGAAAAATTCATTCAAATTATTTAGTCGTAAAATATGGTCAAAAGGAAGACTGGTGAAGTGAGGGGTGGAGAGGGAAAGGAGGAACGGAGGAGGAGGACGCAACTCAGTCAGACCCCCTGTTGTTTACGACCATAGGACGCAACTCGACCGCACCCAGGTGGAGGGGGATAGTGGTGGGAATTTATCCCGAGTTCAGCTAAACGAAGATTCACGTCGCGTAGTGGTTCAGCTAAACGGAAGTCATCTTTAGTTGAAAATGTCAACTATTTTGAGCAGTGTGCAAAAAACTTCTCCAAATTTTCATGCATGTTTCGATTTTTCGCATAGATATTTTAGCCCCGATATTGGAGAAGGAGATCATTCATAATAGAAATAAGTTGGATGGGTGCCTATCGGTAGACAATATAGCAAGCTTAAGTGAAAGGCTGGCACCACGACAGAAATTCAATAACCAATGAATTCGAGAAATACATCGACCTTGCTGTGAGGCATACTAGAGTGCCTCTCCTATTCAATTTTACCGTACACCCCAAGGTGAATCTCTCAGCCTCCATATACCAACATTCATGTGCCTATATTGAGGTAGGGCGGTCTATTTCTAGTATCTTATTTACGGATAAAATATTCATCCAAACAGTGATTCAGTTAGAGTTTGGAATTTAGGAAAGACGCTCCTGCTTTCCAGAGAGCAAACAGAAAGAATATTAGAGTAGGGTAGGGCTGAATCTATATTTTTTATTCTTAAATATGCAGATAACGTTTTTTTCTCTTTCTCTCTTCTCTCATATTTATACTTCAGCGGTCATACTTATCAAGCGTAAACTGTATGGGACAATTCGAGATATAATTCTTATAGTTTTCGACGATTGAAGACCCTTTAGCTCTCAAATTGTCAAATTCTGGATGACCTTGATTCATACATGTTTGATTCAAAAGGCTCTAGGAAATTGTTGATTCTGAAATCTCTCAGATTGAATGGGATAATTTCAAAATGTTCAATCCGTATCGTCGATTGGAACATTTTTTATATTCTCTACGTATTAGAATTGCAGAAGAATTGGTAGAAGGTCCAATTGATATAATTTTCAATGTTTTGAATTTTAACGCCTGTTCCGATCTATCAATTCTTACATTCTCGTCATGATGAGAAGATATATGTTTTATGCGAAAATCGACTTTCACGGATTTATTGAAATCTCCACGTTTTGAGACCCCTTGAGTCAGAAAAAACGGTTCTTGCGAAGGTGCCTGTCTGTCGTTCTGTCTGTCTGTGGTAGTGTCTGTAATATGTAGACTCGATAACTTTTGAAAGAATGATCATATTGGATTGTGCTTTGGCAAAATCTTTTAAGGCCATATATGAAAAAATGTATTTGTTAACCAGTCATTTTTGTCCAGTTATTCTGGTTTTATCCAACGAAATAGCTTTTTGAAAAATCGTAAATGCACATTCCCGCCTAAACTATGAAAGTTATGCAAAAATGTTGAAGACCAAAATTATTCATTTTAAAAAAATCTACAAACTTTCTCCAACCATGTTTTTCATTATATGCATAGTTTTTGTTTAAATCGTAAAAAGTGTAACCAAGAATAAAAAATTCCATTTTTCAGCAAAACCATGTACAACGCGGAAGAAATTAATGGTACCAAAATTTTGAACCTTAAGAAAATCTACAAATTAACTGTTGATCATTTTTGATTGGACATATAGTTTACGCTCTAATAGCGATAACGCACTTACAAAAATAAGAAAATACCATGTCCCAGCTAAACAATAATAGACAAGAAGATATTATATTCAATGGAAAAATTTTTCACCTTATAAACTTCTACAAGTTTTATATGAAGTATTCGTCATTGAGACGTGTATTTTATGTTTGAATCGTGACAACGTTTTTCAAACAATAGAAAATTCAATTTTATAGCCAAACTATGCGAGATGTAAAGATAGGTGGCGAGTACTTAAATAAGAATGTGTTCCTTAAGGCCAGTAGAGCCTTAAGTAAACTCAATTTTGTAAAAATTTTCATTAAAAATAAAAAAATGCAATAATCTTCATAAAAGTAGGGTTTTCAGCAAAATTTCAACAAATTTTCAACAAAAAAACATCATTCTTTTCTATAAAAATTGAAACAGTTGAATTTAAAATAAGGAAAATCAATTTACGATGCCAAAAAACGGATTACTAACGAAATAGTCCATTTTTTAACCAACTTTATGAATTTTCAAATAACGTTATAAATCTTCAACCAGAACAGTTAAATTTCAAACCAAAAAGATAAATTTTCATCTAAAAAAATAAATATTTAACTGGAGCAATTCAAATTCCCACTTTAAAGGTGAATATTCATACAAGAAGATTCATTTCAAAATAGAAAAAATGATTTTTGAAGGAAAAGTACAATGTTCCAACGAAGTAATCGAATTGTGAACTCGAAAAATAAATATTTTTTAACCGAAAATTGAAGAGTAACTTTTTAATTAAAAGAAAAATTTCAAACCAAGGTTAAGAGTTTTATATACAAACAAAGAATCTTCAACTGAAAGAGTTGCGTTTTCAAATGGATGAATTACTCCTACTGGAAAACATAAAGTGTCAACAAAAATTTGAAAAAATTTGTAATGGAAAAAATGGATTTTTAACCAAACGAATGAATTTCTAACTAAAATTATGGAATTTTTAATGGGAATATGTTCAATTTCCAATTTAAAAAAAATTAATTACACCAAAAAAAACTAACTTCCAACCAAAAAAAAAACTAGCTTTCAAACAATTCATTACATTTTTACTCAAAATGACGAAGAATCAGATGAAATTGTAAATGTTCAACTGGAGTATTTGAATTTCAAACCAGAAAGATTGATTTTTTCGAATGATGACCATTTAACTAGAATAGTTCGATTTCGACAAAAAATTAATTTTTAAACCAAACATAATTGTTTTCAACTAGATAGATGTTCAGCTAAAATGAAAAATGTTTAACTGTATAACTTGAACGGTTAACCGCAAAGAAAAATATTTTAAGAAGAATATTTTAAGAAGAATATTAACTTCCAAAGAAAAAGATAATTTTCTACCATGAAATCGATTTTTTAACAAAATATGTGAAGTTTCAACGAAAGAATTGAATTTTCAATCCAAAAAGACAAATATTCACCGACTTGTCGACCTTTTAACTAGAATAAATTAATTTCTCACTTAGAATAAAACATTTTGATTTCCTGTTGAAGTAATTTGTTTTCAACCGAATTGATGAATTCTCAGGTAAAATGATGAATCTTCAACGGGAATAGATGTATTTCAAGTAAAAAGATGAATTTCAAACCACGGAGATTAATTTCCTACAAGGAAGGCAAATTTTCTACGAAGTAAATGAATTCTCAAAGGCATAAATAAATTTGAAAATTTGAAAATCAATCTTCAACCAACTACTTGAATTTTCACCAAAAAAAAGGTGAATTTATTTTTAATAAAGTGGTAACAATTTCTACTAGAATTCAATGTTGAATAGAATCACTGCAACTTTATCAAAAAAACTTCAATTTACAACAAACATGTTTAAATTTTAAACAAAGGAGTTGATTCTGCAACTAAAAAAGGATTAATTTGCAATCAACAATGTAAAAAATCTTTCTTGCATGATTCAAAAATATTTCTTCTTCGGATTACTACTTCTACTTTGAAGACTGCTTGAGTAGTCTACTATCTTTATTTGAAATTAAAAAGAGGGAATTTCAAAATTGTGATGAATTTTGAATTGGGGGAAAGATTTAGTAACATTCCTTTCTCCTTATTCTAAATTATAATTAGTTTGAAAAAATCCCGTTCTACGTGAAAATATCCCTGTTTCAAGTGAAATATGATTATTTTCTGAAATTCCCTGTCCCAAGTCAGATAAATGATTTGATTATCAAATTTGAGTGAGGTGAAAAATCTGACAGAGCAATAAATTTGCAAAACGTTTTTCTTATAATGAAAATAAAACTCTTCCTCCCATATATTTAGATATTTTGAGAATCAGAATAAAGGAACATTACATTCTTTAAATCATATAATAAGATCTCTGCTTTATTCATAAAAAAAAGCGCGGTCATTTCTCGTATTTTTTCCGTAGAATTTCTAATATTCTAGGTTAAGTCAAGTAGGTTCCCGGTTTTTAAATCGAATTCCCGGTCGATTCCCGGTTTTCTCCTGGTCATTTCCCGGTCTTCCGGTCAAGTCGCCACCCTGATTACACTGTAAACTGAATCGAGCACGCGAGTAGCCGAAAGCGGAGCGCGAGGCACATACATGATCGAGCGCGAAGCGCGAGATCCGAATAACGCGCGCCTCAGGCGCGCTCAAGCATGCGACCAAAGTAAAACGCGCGCATAGTGAGCCATGAGGATGTCAGATTTTTTAAAAGTTGGTTCGTCCAGGTTCAGAGTATATTTTTGTTAGGAAACGGAGCAAAGGGGTGACAGGAAGGTCAAAAAATCGGTTATGACCGATATTCGCTATGGGCAAAGAGAGGAAGAGAGAGAAAGGAAGAGATAGAGCATAGATAGTCTCTGCAGTTGGGGTGTGTTTGATAACGAGTTCTCCCGGCAGCCCTTAGGCGATATCGCCTTATACAAACGCATTTTCGCGTACTTGTCTGTATTTCTCTATGAGTGTGTAAGCGGGGGATCTGGCCCCATTGTGCCGTACTTCTACTTTCACCAACATTAAGCCCTCCGAGAAATACATTCGGCCTCCTGGAGCGATTTCAGCGCGCTACAACCGGGGGAAGAGGGTTTGGTCCGGAGGGAAAGATGTGTATGCTGAGATACTTAGCGCAAGCCGTTACTTCGCGGTACAGTCCAGCTGGCAAGTTCTCCAATTGTAAATTCTGCGAGTCCGAACTTTAAAGCGAATTCCCCGCACGCGAAGTCTCTTTAGAGTACTCGAGAGACTCGACACGTTTGCAAAAACTTTTAATCTTGTTGATAGTTACTTGCTCTAATTCCGCACGGTAAATGGAAATGATGTTCATTTCCATTCCGATAGTAATAGTTTATCACATTTGCCTCCGAAGTTCATTTTCTGAACGAAGAATTTTACCAAAACGTGAGATATTCAAGGGAAATTCACCATTGGACAATTTTTATTTTATTGCACTTTGTAACATGATATTAGAAAAGTTTCTCCACATTCTATATTTATCAACACCCACATGAATGCAAATTTGGAAGTTTTATGAATTGGAAGAGTGAGAACTGCAAGTGTTTATAGTTGGAGTAATCGAAACTGCAAGTATTTGTTTTGCTACCATTTCCAATTGTCATTAGGTTCTACCTTCAAAGGCTTGTTCCGGGTTAAAGTTGAGGACCAACTTCTGCTTTTGGGATTCCTTAACATCAGTTTCAGTGTCGAAAGAATAGTAACTGCACATAATTCAGCCGCAAATCTGGATAGCCCAACAGTCGCGCGGAAGACAAATACTACGAAAGTGCCTTTTTTTAAAGCGCAAAGCGATGGTAAACTAATTTGGATTTCAGGGGAAACATTTGAGTGTTTTGTTTGAATTTTATCATAAAATCCTACTCTTCTTTTTATTTCTAGGAATTTTGTGATTGAATTGCAGTTAACTCCAAATGAATAATAATGATTTGAGAATAATTGGATCAATTTCATCAAAATTGGACTGAATCCAGCAAAGCCGACTTGATCCCAACCAAATTGAAGTGAATTTAGAGGGATCCAAGAGAAATAAGTAAAATTCCATTAAGTTAAAATAAAATTAAGGTTCCAAATAAATTCAAACAATGGCAAACGATTTCTTACTTAATCTTTTCAAATCTTTGGAACCCTGAAAAATTCCTCAATTCTTGCGAATAAAGTCTCCAAAATTCATCAAAATATCAAAAAATTTCGTGAAATTCTACGAAAAGTTATGATATATTTTTCTTTAATGCGGGAAAACTCATCGAAATACTTCGGAAGCTTTTGATTTCGCTTGAGATTTTTCAGATCTTCCCCAAATGCTCAACTAGTTCATTTCATCGAGAAAAGACCAATTATTTAGAAAATAGTTCAATCTTGAACTAAAAAAATGACTTTTCAATGAAATTCCAACAAATTTTTTACCATGACCAAATTTTCAACTACAAAGATTAATTTTGCACAAAGTAGTTGAACTTTCGAAAAATTAGTTAAGTTTTGACCTTAAATTTAGACTTCCTTAACAAAATAAGGGAATATTGAAACTAAAATTTTCCATGTAATCAATTTCAAATAAATATCAGTTCAAGATCAGATAAGAAACTTAAAATGGCAATTTTTCATTATTATATTTCCGATTCCATTGACTTCAATCACTATTACTTGAATAATAAGCTTTTTATTTCTGAGACAAGGATACACAATAATGTAATATAAACGTCTAAAATAAATGCAATGAATCTTTTCAGAAGTACCTATCAGTTTGAGAAATTCCGAAAACAATAAGGATCCTTTTCTTGCGCACAAAATTGCGAGAAAATGTTTTGTATTTCGAAAAAGAAACAATTTTTAACATTTTGCTGTGCATTATTTCAATCCTAGCCCACGTAAATGGGTGGCGCCGCGCCTCGGCATTGGTCAACTCTCGTGACACTTTTGTTCTACAGGCCTCTGCAGGAGTACCAGCCCAGTGGTATTACTTGTTATATCTGACTATATTTTCGTGTGTACTACTCGAATCATAACCTACTCCTGATCGCCTGACGAAATGTTGACTAGTACTACTGGAAATAGCCTCCTCATCAACTCCCTTTTTGTTTGAATACTACTTCTGGTCAGGTCTGGCCCGAATATTTATCGTTAAATAGAGCATATATGTAGCGAACAAATTCGGCTATTTGTAAAAAGATTCCGTTTTACTTAGCCATAACCTTATCCTTAACATATGCTTCTTGATTTCAACCATTAAGAGAATATCATATGAATATACCGGAAAAATTAAAGAGAATGTGGAATTATTTCTAAAAAGTAAAGACACATAATAAAGTATTCAATTTAACAATTCATTTTGGGGTAAAGTGATTTGGATATATTAGCTTTTCGAAAGCTGTATCAAAGCGAGCTTTGAAACGAAAAGGGAAATAGATGAGAAAGTTTGTATCTAACGATGTCATGATTTTGTACAAAAATTTCGAATAATAGTGGAAATGATCATGAAAATCTTAAGTGAAATTTTTTTATTTCACTGTGCTATACAAAAATGTCTTTCTCCGAAATACTACAGCTAACTTTCATTTAAAAGAATTTGCAAAAAGCTATAGCAGACTCTCTTTCAAATTTGATTCACTGGGAGCCTTTGAAAAACATCCACGAAAACATAAGTCAACGTTCTCGACTTCGCATGCTCGTGGAAGACTCGTTAAGACGATGCAGCAGCTCTAACTCGAAGTAACACGGTCCTTCATTATTTGTCATGTCTCAAAAACTTATTGACGGTCCACTCTAAAATTTTCGTGAGATACCCTCTAAAGTATATGGCAAAATTACATAGGAAAAAATTTCATTCATTCTGAAAAATCCAGATGCTGATGAATTATTGATTGTTACTTTTGAGCATTTAAAAAAAGTGATCTTCATTAGATTCTGAAAGTTCAAATAATGATATTTTGTGAATTTCACATATGATATTGAAACGAAAAAATACGCGTCTTCCATTTTTGTGTTAAAATCGAGAAAAACATAACTTTGAGTAAATTAAAATTTTGGTGGTAAATCTGACGTGAAATGACCCATGTATATTATTTTATTAATTTATTTTATCAGCAAAATGAATTCAGATAAACAAGTTAATTTTTTTGAATAATACATGCGATTGAAATTTTTATCATCAGATGTATATTTGTTTTTGATAGTAAAGGTTTTGTGGTTTTACAATGTAATGGATATTGGGATCGAATTATGTTACAAAAACATGTCTATTTAATAGGAGTGGCCAGTTGGTCGTGGGGGCTAAGGCATGAGCTTTGAGCCCACGCTACTGTCTGGTTGTGGGTTCGATTCCCGCCTCGCACTCTGGAAGAGCTTCGGCGGGCCACGGAGAGTCG
>WSXT02196074.1:0-21289 GCA_011762715.2 Neuroterus valhalla
ACATATGTTTAACCAAATTTTAATTGATTAGATAATTTATTTATTTAAAAAAAAAAAAAAAATTTTTTTCTGTTTTATTTGTATTCATTCATTTTATTTTTTATATTTCGTACATAAACTTATACATATATACTTATACAAGAACTCGTATAAGTTCTTGTACAAGAATTTATCCATGATGGTGACTATGTGAAACGAAAACCGCTTGTAAGAACTTCCATAAGAACTTACTATGGGTTCTTTTGATATTTCTTGTATAAGTTCTTACTCAAGATCTTGATCTCTCATTTTCACGAGGGCGGAGGTAAATTTGATCATTTTTGTGGAAAGCAGAAACGATTTCTAGGCGAAACAAACCGAACTTGTTGCAAAATTGTGAATATTCTTCGAAAAACAAAGATTTTTAGTTAAAAATACTAATGTTTTCCGATGAAAAAACTAACATACTATAGCGAGGAACTGTTCAGAACTGTAAATTTTCCTTCGAAATCTGAAGATTTTTTTTTCGAAATACCAATTTTTTGTGTAAAACGCTAACGTTACTAAGATTGTTGAAAACTATGAACTTTCAAAATCTAATGATTTTGTTGAAAACCTTTTTTTTTTTAATAACTCTAATCATTTTCTTCCAAGGATACCTTTCAAAACCATAACAATGGGTTGAAATAGCAAATATGTATATGAAATTGACGAGTGAAGTATTCTGATGATCTTTGTTCAAAAATGTCAAGTTGCGGTAGAAAAAAAACTGACACAACCTAAAATTTTCAGAAATTTCATGTCTTTATCGAAATCTTATGATATTGTATTCAAATTTTCTCTCAGAAACACTAATTTTTTTATTCAAAAATTAAAAATGATTTGAGGTTCGAGCTTGAGTCCAATGAAAGCCTTCGACAAAAATCATCCGAGGTAAATTTAATTATTTTTGTTTTGAAATATCACACGCAAGGGCTTCTCAATTCAAAACCGGAGATATATTTTTTCAGTTTCATGAATTCAATCAAAGGAAAAAAGTCATTAAATCTTTAACGAATATAGTGGAACAATTGTTTAAAGAAACACGTTACTGGAGTGCATTACTAATTATAAACTAGATCATAATTGATAACCAACGGCGGAGGTTGTTCCGTTCTGAAATATGAAATACGCGATCATACGTAAATTAAGTGATACCGCAATCTGTGGCTTCCGCGATCATAGAAATTAATAACAATATAAAAGATTTGAAGAAACAAAAAAAAAATTAGGAGCGAAAGAAAGCATTCTTATATCTATAGGAGTAGGCACACCCAAGATTGTAAATTAGGCTGTGGCTTGTTCTTTCATCTGGAATTTAATATCTTCGGACCCACGCTGCGTTCTGAGGTTAAAAATTATGCACACACACGAGGCCTTCATAACGAGTATAATTATCATTTCCAGCTCGTTCTTAACCACTGGTTATTAGTCCTGCTATCTTTGTATACAATTTCGACATTTTCTTATTTACTCCACTTCTTTGGCAAATCGGCTTGAAAGAACCAATTTATCTCAAATTATTTTTCCTCCTCCATCTATCTTTTTCGCAGCCTCTCCCAATCTCTCCTTTCTACAAATCTTCTTCCCACTCTCCTGCCATCCTCTTCTCGCATAGTTTTCTCTTATACCTCTATCGGATACATTCTCCCATGCCTCTTGTACCTATTTTCGTAGCATTTATTTTTTCATCCTTCTGGTAATACAATTATTCTTTTATTTTATTTCCGTGTCTTCATGTAGCTATCCTTGTCCATCGCTTTTCCCCCTCTTTCCAGATGTTTTGGCAATCATTTTTTCATCAACTCATACCATATATTGTATTTTGAGTCACTAAGGTTCTCAACTATCTGTTATTTACATTTCTTGGTATCTCTTCTCAATCCCTCATGTTCTTTATTCCCTTTTCATCCGACCCCTGGATCCTTGGAAAATTCTCTCCCTTCTATTGTATTGACTTAAGAGCTCTCTTTCCCCTTTCTCTTACCTCTTTGTGACTTTTTCATGCGATGCTTGCGTATTCAACCACCTCATTCACCTTCATATCTTTTTTTCAACTCTTTATAGCCTTTATTTCCTTCTGCTCCTTCACCACGCTCTCTAAAAGAATCCTTCAACTTCTTCCCAACGCGCTAACTCTACTGCCCTCTTTCCTCTACCTTTTGGTAACATTTTTTTCGCTGACTTCCCTCTCTTTCTCTCACTTAGTTCTTCTTTGAACTTTCACGTCCTCTTTTCTGTCTTTCTGTCTAATTTATCCTTTTGAGCCTCTACGCTTACCATATAACTTAGTCTTCTCTAATATACCGATAATATCCATCTAATGTATATCTCTTGTACTTTCTCTTCCTCTATCCACATATCTCTACTCCATAACTCAATACCAGCCATTCTGGCGAATCAAGCAACCTCATTCGCCTCTCAATCTCTTTTAAACCTTTTCTTTACATTCCCCATATCTGATTCATTACCCTCGCCGCTTTGGTAATCCCTTCCCTTAAATGTGCCTTATTTTCGCTATCCGCTTGCACTTTGAAACCAAGATATTCAAACTCCTCTACTTACCCTAACTTTTAAACTTTTGTTCTCGCTATCCATTTTTTCTTTCCTTCTTCCCCCTTTCTGAACCTTTTCACCTTCGTTTTTTTAGTAATAAGTCTCAGTTTTCTGTCCAGGTATCTTCCTAGTCCCTTAATCAAACCTGATATTCCTTCCTCCCCCCTCTCTTTTTTTGTTCTTTTCCTCTCTCTGTTAACTACTTTCCATACTCCTTCCTCCACTTTAGCCTTTTTTGTCCCGTCTTCCAACCTTTTTGTCTCTCCCTCTTTTTTCTATCACATATTACTCCTTTTTTTTACTACACTGTTCTTTCCGTTACTCCATACTCTTGATGTTTTCTTCCTACTTCCTCATTTCTCCTTCCATCTGTTACCCCAGCTACTCATTTCTCAACTTGACTTACTTCTTTCCCAATCTCTTCTTCTAATATCCTTTTTACTTTTCCTACCACTATATCGTAACCATTTTCTCATTTGAGTTCCTCCCGCCTATATCCACTATCTTTATGTATTCTCATAATTCTTCTATTTTCTCTGCTGACCAATTTCCCTTCTGATAATTTGTTTCTTTCCTCATTTTTATGGCTGTCTTCCGTTTATTTCTAATCCCTATCTCTACCCTTATTATAAGTAGGAGATCATCTGAACGTGACTAATTATGTATCTTTAGCGATGGATTCATTGAAAGGGAGACATGGATAGGGGGAATATTGAAGAGAGAAAGGAATAGTGATAAGCATAATAAATCCGGGAATGATGAGGGAAGGGATGGAAACAGAGCAAAGGCTAGAGGTTCAATTGGAAAGGAACATTCTAGAGAAATCCGGAAAATGATGTTAGAAGTAATGTCGATTGAGACAGAAGAGAAGCGGAAAGAGGAGAGGAAATTAGGCAAGAAATCATGTGAAAAGTTTGTCAACCTTGAGAGAATTTGAAAGAGAGGATGAAGAGTTCGGAACAAAATGTAGAAAACAGAAAAAGCTTATCAGAAAAAGTATCGGAGTTAAAAAAGTAGGATGGAGAAGGCAGATAGAACAGAACTGGAGTTTAGTGGGTGAAAGGTGAGGAGATCGGAAATAAGGTTAAGGAAAGGTTGAGCCAGATAGTGACAAAAATGAAATAGAATGGGAAGAGAGGAAGAGAGGGGGGGGGGTAGTGATCGAGAGAGGAGATGGGACAAAGAAAGGGGATTCAGTAATTGAGGGTTCAGGATAAGAAAAAAATTTATGAAATAAGGAGTGACAGAAGTGCTCATAAGAATAGATACGAAAAAGTACAGTAGAGGAAGAAAGTGGGGAGGGGGTATGGTAATAACTCGCCTAAGATTACAGAAGAAAGAATTGCAAAAAGAGTAGAAGAAATGCTCAATAGGGTCGATGAAAAAGTAGATGTAGAGAAAGTGGTAAGGGAATGACAAGGAAATGTCTGTATCGAAGCTTGGGGATAATAGAAGATTCCACATGATATGAGAAAAATAAGTATGAGTTAAAGAAAAACTAAGAAGAGGAAAGCAAGAAAGAAAAAATCATATTCACGTTGTGAAGAATAAACTGGAGGAGAAAGACAAAAATGGTGGGAAAGAAAAAGTGATAAGATGTAAAAGAAGGCAAGATTAGAGGATATTCTACTGAAATCTAGCTGGCCTACAAAGAGAAGATGAGAAGTTTTTGGATTTGATGCAACGATGAGTCGTGATGTTGAAGAAGACATAAATAGATAAGAAGGTAGGAGAGAGAGTGAAGGGAAGGCTGATTGGGGGTTACAGGTGGGAAGTAAAACAGATAAATAAAAAGAGCAGACCAATTAGATGAACAGTAATGGAAATAAGTGAAGATTTGATGGGAGAAAAAAATGAAAATTTATGGAAAGAACAAAAGGAAGGAATAATAAAAGGAGAGATAAGGATATGAGAGGAATCAATTTAAAAAACAAGGAATAAGAACGAAAGCATCTCTGTAAACCAACTTGATGCTAAGAACAGAATGAACAAGCTGACTACACTTGTAGATTATTATTAATAATAATTGATTCTCCATTTTGTGGTGAATAATATAGAAAAATGACATGAATGTAAAAAAATTCGAAGCGGAACTAAATAACCCAAAGGTAGCAATTAACAAAGTAGATTCTGAGAAGCAGAAATCATGAATCAGATATCAGAACAATTTGCAAATTGTCTCGACGCGTTTCAATCATCTCTAAATTGCTTTGTAATAGTTAAGGAAAACCAACTCTAATGCGTAGTACTGCATTGCTGTAATTTGTTATACTTAAATAGGTATCAGATTGTTACAAATGATAAAATGTGTTTCGACATTTATCGAATAACGGATCGACGCAGATTATCCGGTAATTTTCCTATTGCGTAAGACAAATAGATAATTGTTGGAATATTGTTTTATTACAAGGAAATCAGGATTGGAAATTGAAATTCTTTCTCTCAAGGATATTATTTCTAATGATAGTCCTGAGAATACAGTTCTCCTCCTCTTTCACCTTATCTCTTTTTTTCTCTTTGAATCAAGGAACTTCTATGAAAACCTAGACTCGAAGATTTTATCCCTGTTATCCCAATTCTAACGGAATTTTGATTAATTTTCGAGGAGTCATGAACAGATGTTCAAGAGATTAGAAACCGAGATGCTTTTAAAAGGATTTTAATTTTTTCTTATTAGTGATATCCAATATTTCCTAGATGATTTATCGAAGAAAGACGTATTTCCTTATTATCGATCGTTGATTCTTCTACACAATGTATCAATTTTCAATGAAGAAGTTTATTTCTAGCCAAATAGTACGATTTAATTTTATAGCAGTTCATTTATAACCAAAGAGTAGGGTTTCTATCAAAAATGATTTCCAACTCAGCTGTTCAATTTCATATAAAATAACGATTATTCAACTAATTTTGAATCCGGAAATATGAATTTTTGACGAAAGAGTTCAGTTTCGCCCAAATGGTTGAGTTGTCTACAAAAATAGTTTATTTCTTCCCAAATAATGGAATTTCCACCAAAGAATAGTTAAAATTTTCTTGCAAAAAGAGAAACAAAAACATGAACTTAACAGAATATGAAGAATTTCTCACAGAATCGTTAAATAACTAATCAAACAGGAGAATTTTTATAAAATTTTTGAACTTATATAGGATGTTTCAATTTTAAAGCTAAGAGAGAAGTTGTCAATGAAGGATGTACTCTAGTTACAGTCAATCTCAAAATTCGATAATCTTTATGATGATTTATATAATTGAACAAAATGTATCTATTAATAATTGCTGCTTATTCTGAAGTAAGCCTATAAGTGTGCTCCAGAAAAAAATAATTGAGGTTGAAATTGTTTATTCATCAGAAGTTATCAACAGTCTTGATTTTTGCTATATCGTTAGGGAAAAGTTACAATTCTTATCTAATCCTAATGATCAAGGTATCATTTAATTCTCGGAAAGATCCTCTACAATTCTATTTGGAAAAGTCTTGATTAAAATTCGAACTTTCATTGTTTATAACTATTACAATAATTTTGATTTCCAAATAAATTTTTTCAATACAACCTACCCAAATAGAATTGTAGAGAATCCTCCAAAGAATTAAATGAGGCCTTGAACATTAGGATTGGATAAAAATTGTAACTTTTCTCTAGCGAGAAAGCAAAAACTAAAACTTTAAAATAACTTCTGAAAAATAAACAATTTCAACTTGAATGATTTTTTTTCTGAAGCAAACTTTGAAGCCTCTATTCAACTACGCAGCATTCATTATAGATATATTTTGTTCAATTTTATAAATCAAATAAGACGAATTTTA
Organism: Neuroterus valhalla; assembly: GCA_011762715.2. Lineage (NCBI taxonomy): Eukaryota > Metazoa > Arthropoda > Insecta > Hymenoptera > Cynipidae > Neuroterus > Neuroterus valhalla. The sequence goes on from WSXT02196074.1 coordinate 6,383, forward strand.
ACTAAAAAGTTGAATCCTCAACCAAAACATGTTAGTTCTTGAACAAACAGTCAATTTCCAAGCGTCAAAGACAAATTTTTACAAAATGAATAAATTATTTACCAAAAATTCCAATCAACCATTTTAGAGAAAATTTTATTATTTCATATTCATATTTACTATAAGAGAAAACGCAATTGTTTCCTAGAGCAAGCATGCGCCTTTTTTGACTTGAACATTCAACAATTAGTTCGAAATTTTAGTTTTCTTCTGATTCGAAAATTTCAGCAGGTTCAAAACTGACTTGTTCTGCGGGAAAATCTTCTTTTAGAATTATCACTGTGTTGGAAATTCTCATTTTTGGTTGAAATCGTTTATTCTTGATTTGGAATAAAAATCGTCGTTTATCAAAACATCAACTATTTTATTTTTCATTGAGAATAAGTCTTTTTTGATTGGCCATTTATGACTTTATTCGAAGATTTGACTTTTTTGTTGGAAAAATAATTATTTCTTCTGAAACTAAACTAGTTTGTTGAAGATTCAATTATTTCATCGATTTAAAATTCAACAGTTTTTTTTAAATTTTAGTTTTCTCTTGACTGAAAAATGTTAACAGGTCAAGGATTTGACATTTGACTCTTGTAAAAAATGTCCTCTTTGGAGAAACTACTGTGTTGAAAATATGTATTTTTCTTTTGATTCAATTGTTTTGAATTTAAAATGAAAATCGTGTTTTGGTTGAGATTTCAACTTTTTTCAAAATATGAATTATTACTTTCTGATTGATCATTCATGACTTTATTCTAGAATTGAACCATTTCGTTTGAAATATGATTATTCATTCAAAAATTGAAATGGTTTTGTTTAAGATTCGTCTTTGGGGCAGAAGATTCGTTTTTTGGATTAAAAATTTCACACTTAGTTTGAAACTATCAATTTCCTTCTAATTAGAAAATTTTAACACGTTCTAGATTCGACTTTTTTGTATTAAGAGTTCTTCTTGGATAAACAGCTGTGTTGAAAATTTCTTTTTTCGGTTGAATTCAACTGTTCTGAATTTAAAATCAAAATCGTCGTTTGTTGCAGTATGAACTATTGTTTTCTTCGTATGGCATAAGTCTTTTGATTGACCATTCATGAATTTTTTGGAGATTGAACTATTTTGTTGGAAATGTAATAATTCATTTTTAAATTGAACTAGTTTGTTGAAGAAATAATTATTTCATTGAAAATTCAACTGTCTTGTCAAGCATTTCTCTTTTTGGTGGCGAAGTCTTCTTTTTGGATTGAAAATACAGTTCTCGTCTGAAAAATTGGTCTTTCCGGTTCAAAAATTCCACGATTTGTTTGAAACATCCAATTTCCATCTAATTAGAAAATTTTAACATGTTCAAAATTCGACTTTTTTGTAGATAGATAGATAAACGTTTATTCTTCAGCCTACTAAAGTCTTTTCAAGACTTTTTTGTATAATATATTCTTCTTGGACATTTTTTGGAGATTCAAATATTTTGTTTAAAATGTAATTATTTTTTCGGAAATTAAACTAGTTTGTTGGAGATCTAATTATTCCAGTGAAAATTCAACTGTCTTGTCAAGCCTTTTTTTTTGGGTGGCGAATTCTTCTGTTTGGATTGAAAATGCAGTTCTCATCTGAAAAATTGGTCTTTCCGGCTTAAAAATTCCACGATTTGTTTGAAATTCCATTTCTCTTTTGGCTGAAAGATCTTTAGAGGTTCACAATTCAAAATTAAAAAAAAAATCTCTTTGGTTAACCTACCTTATTTCAAACTCGTCTCTTTGGTTCAATTGAACTCTTTTTAGTATAAACAACAATCGCTTTGTGCTTGAAATATCAACTTTTATATTTCTTGTTAAGGATTGCTCTTCAAGTTGACCATTCATGAGCTCAGTTTGGAAATTTAATCTTTACTTCAAGAATTGAACTGCTTTTTTGAAGATTTAATTCTTCTGATGAAAATTCAACTGGTTTCCATAGAAATCGTCTTCTTCAGAAATAAAATTCTCTTTTTAAAATTGAAAATTCGTTACTCTTCCGGAAAATTGGTTTGCTCGAATATTACGATTTTACAATTCTAATGTTACAATTTGTTCGAATATTGTTTCTCTTGCGACTGCGAAATCTTTACGAAATTAAAATGAAACTTTTTTGTGAGAAAGTTTTTTCTTCGAATTAAGTTCTGTTTAAAAATTTCTCTCTGTGGTTTAATCCAATCATCTTTGATTCAAGATAAAAGTCGTTCCTTGGTCAATATTTCTAATACTATATTTTTCGTTGAAATAGTCTTCTTATTAATGAACATTTATGATTCCAGTTGGGAATTTAACTGTTCATTCGAAAGTTGAACTAGTTTTTCGAAGTTTTTACTATTATTTCAAAAATTCAACAGTTCACTTATTTAGAGCTAACCTCAAACTGAGTTTTGAGGTTGGTTGTTTACGTATGTGCTCTTTACGATGTCTGTGATTGGCGAGAGAGCGTTGCCATGGAGATTAATCGAACCTGATGAATGAATCAAGTCGTTTCTAAAAACTCGGAATGACGGAAAGCCAAATCAGACTAGTATTATATCTATTGTCCTTATTGATTTTATCAAGGGATTTTCAGATTCAATTGCTTCTCTGTACTATTACTGCTGTGTTGCCTTTGTCCGCAGGTAACGGTAATATAGGTTGCACTTGAAATACCTCTAGACATATTTTTGCTAACTATATTCGGAATACAAAAAATATCACTTTTCTTCTTGTTCTCATAATATCGTAGATATCAATATATTTTAAAGATATGCTTGAAAATATATTTCTCTTTCCATTTTTGGTGTCTATTCGATTGTCCGCTGTGGAGCAAACCAGCCAACAGTGGACTGAATTTCAACTTCACAAAGTAATAACAAAGACTTCTTATTGGCGAATGAATTCGTGTTCACTACGATTCACCAATTTCACAGGTCTACAAATAATGGGGTTGTATTTGTTGTTGGAAAACGAGATGTCTTTTCCGGAGTAATTCTTTCAGTAGAATCCGAATCTGAGATCAGAATATGTGCATCACGTCAGGCTTTTGAGATATTTGAAGTTGGAAAATGGGGGTTTTTGCTACATTTGTCACCTGCGATTTTTTGAACGAAGATACAGCCATTTTCAGTTTCGACATTTATTCTAACAACCGTATGAGCATTCACTTTGACTCTTTGCAACATACCATTTTGCACTCGAAAATTTCTCTTAGAAATTTATACCTAGAGGTCCTAATGGTCTTTGAATAAGAATTTACAGTTAGAAAATCGACATCTTTATTCCCAAGATGGCGGATTGTGATGCTCCAATGTTCCAAATATTCAAAGTAGATGCTCGCATACGGTTGTTCAGATGAATGTCGAAACTGAAAATGGCAGTGTCCTTGTGGAAAAAAAAATCGCTGCTGACTGTTCAATAGCTGATTTGGAGGAGAAAAGTAGTACTAAAATATGGCGTTTTGAAAGAAGAACCAAAAAATTTCGCGCGCCAAGTACATAACCTCAAAAGTAGCGAAAACCCCCATTTTCCGAGTAAATAACCTCAAATATCTCAAAATCCTGACGTAATGGACATATTCTGAGCTCGGATTCGGATTCCACGGAAAAAATTCCTTCGGAAAAGACCCCTAACTCTTCTAAAACAAAACCTTGTAGACCTGTGTTTTTGCTATCCACTGTTAAGCGGTTCTTTTTACTTATCTTCGTAAGAGCAGGCTGATGGTGCACATTATAAGAATAAGACGTAAGTCATATGTAAATTTTTTGCTGCAATCACAAGCTCTGGATTGAATTAGCTAAGGCAATGATCCAACGAACCGGTTTATTTGCCACTGGATTTAGGTCGACGATACCGCCATTCGTGAAGGCGATTAATGGCAGCGATTAAAACAAACGATCGTTTAAGAGTTTGGATCGGAAACGGATAGCCGCTCAAAACATCTCACTTGGTCCATAGATCATCGAAACTGAATCTACCATTGAGCCTGCTGTGCACATTCTACCAATGCTCGAGCATTTCAGCAGAGAAATTTATGATACAAACAATAAGAAATCTTTTCTTCGAAAACAGTTACAGGTCTTGCAATGCCTTATGACTTGGTTAAAGTTGCAAGAAGTTGTGAAAAGGGGACTAGAATTAAAATAAATGGTGAACTGTGGAATTTTCATTCGATTTTTTTATCCGCGTGGAGATAGTGAGGCCAAGTGCAAAATACTATCATTTTCTTTCAAAAATCAGGCGATTTTTCACTAAGAATATTTATTCCTATGTATACTGCAAAAATGACTCTGAATTGTTGGAAGTTGTTAATCTTCTTTGAAAAAAGTCTTTTGAAATAGAAATGACTGATTTTTGGTCAAAAACACTGGTTCAATCTTGATTTGTTGAGCTTCTAAATTTCATGATCTCAAACAAAAATCATTACCTGGAGTTGTTGAAAAATTTGAATATTTATGAAAACCTTATTATTGTTCAATGAAAATGCCAATGATTTTATACACAAACGCTAACCTAATGTAACATTACACAAAATGGTTATGATTTGTAATTCTCCTTTGAAGTATAATTATTCTCATTTAAAATAATCAATTTTCTGTGGAAACGTTGTAACGTTAAACTGTCCAAAAATGGTAAATGTTTTCCAAAATCATTATAATCTTGGATGAAATAAGGAATCTTGCTGATGATTTTCATTCAAAAATGTTGATACCCGGAAAAATCAGCTGGACTTGTTGCGAAATTGTGATTATTCATTAAAATACACTAATTTCAAATCAAAAATACGTTTATTTCTCGACAATATACACTTCATAACTATACAAAAATTGTTGAAAAGTGTCAATGTTCTTCGAAATCTAATGATTTTTGTTCCAAATAACTGTGAAAAAGGTTGGAGTACCTTGAAACTGTTCGAGAATTGCAAATTATTTTCTTCCTCAATCGAATATTTGACTATTTCATTTTTCATTGAAAATTGATCTTCTTCAGTTGAAAATTTTACTATCTAGTTGAAAAATTTTATTTTCAATCAAAAATTCTCCCATTCGGTTGAAAATTTTTCCATTTTGTCAGGAAGTTCATATATGTTGGTTAAATATCATCTCGCTTTGTCAAAATCGCTACTGCTCGACTGACGGAAAATTTTAGTCGGTTTTTTAATTAACATTTTTTCTTCAAGTTAGTCTCTTTTAGTTCAATCCAAATGCTTTTGCTTTTAATTTAGAATTCTTCTCTTGATTCGAGATTCAGGATTTCAGTTAAAAATTGAACTATTTGATTGCAAAGCAACTTTTCTCTTGCTTATTAGTAATTAAGGTTAAAAATTAAACTTCTTCAGTGTGCAAATTCTTCTTTTTTCATCTCAAATGGAATAATTCGGTAAACAATCAAACTATTTTCTCGGACTCCAACTTTCTCTTTCAAAACTTGCATCTTTCGCATTGGGATCTGGAATTATCATATCTAACTCGTATTTTTGTTGAAAAATTGAATTGTTTTGGTTGATAATTGATCGTTCGGTTTGAAATTCAGCTACTGATCGAAAATTCTAACTATTTGGAAGAAAAGGAACTTTTTCAGAGTCATATCTTTGAGTTGAAAATTAATCTGTTTTTTAAGAAACTTGTCCTTATGGCTTGAGAATACAATAATTTGGTGTAAAATGGAATTATGTGGTTGATAATTTGTTTCGAGACTTGTTTATCCCAAAACTTTCCAGTTCGGTAGAAAATCCGTCCTCCTGTCTTGGAAATTCAACGGTTTCGGGAAGTACATATTTGACTGAAAAAATAGTTGTCCCTTCTTGATGATAACTGTGCAAATGTTAATTTTGAATAACTTAGTCCTATTAACTAAGAACTGCGAGAGTACTATAGTATTGTTAGCTGTCCAACAGATACTAAAAATTGGAAAATATACTAATTGGATTTTTCAACTCAATAATATCGTCTGGCATGCCTCCACAATTCGTCTTTGAAGATAGCTGCTGTTCTCATAGTTATTAGAAATATGAACTTCCTTCGGAAAGTTTGGACAATCAATAAAGACCAGCTTTCTGTAATACTAGAGGTAAAGAGGAAAATAGAGGAAACGGACTACAACTTTCATCAGGAGAACGTAATAAATCATATGATAGTCAAGGAATTGGTCTTATTATGGGTAAATGATGTAAAAGATATATTCCGGGGTTTATTGGATTATATTCTAGGTACTTTTGATTTTCGGGGATCCTCATCCTACTCGACAATATGAATGGCTGGGTTAATCTCTAATGCAAAGATGGGGACGGGGTAGCCAGTATTCTGGAGACCTGAAAACGAACAGAAGAAATGGATAAGCTCCTGCTTCGAAAAAGGCTTGTTTGTTATAAAAACTTGGTATTAATGTACAATGATTTACATCTATGCATAGTGCAGATGTAAATGCCACAGTATGATTGACGTTTGTAGCGGATGAGAGACTGATGAGAATAGTAAGAGACACAACGGATATGAGAGGTTTCAAATGTGGGACTAATCGCTACTTCATAGTTTCAAAAATAAGCCTAGGTAAAATGAATGAGAGAATAAGGATCAACGATGAGCAAAAGCATACGCAAGTTGAAAAAGAGTACTTGCATAAGCCTAAATAGAGCAGAAGACATGACCACAAAATTTTTATTGGAATGAGAATAGAAGAGCGAATATTCTGAAAGAAAAGTGATTGTTCAAAGGAGATGGGAATTGAATCAAAGTGGAAGAAGGTGAAATGATGCAAAATGATTCCAAACGAAAAAGGATTTTATATGAAGAACAGGTCAAGAAGATCAGAAAAGGAAGTACCAGCACTGAGTTAGTCGTAATGAAGAATGCGAATGGTGAAATGGTATGGCTTTATGCAATGAACTTGGAAAAGTCAATAAAATGTTGACGAATCTAGGAAAAGTGCAAGAGCAGCTGTACCATAATTCAAAAGAGGGACATCCAAGGAGATGTGTTTCAAAATCATCCTAATTTTTATGTATGGATACCTGTGAGAAATCGAACCGATTAATCTGATCTGCATTTGTCTTCATTGACCATTCGACTCTCCTGGAGGATGTAAGCATTGAATTTACATTTGCAAAAACGATCTGAAAAAACGAAATCGTTTCGTGAAGGAATTTTGGTCACCCCCCACTGGTGGCAAAATTTCTCCGGCCATTAAGTAGGATATTTCGACCGCTCGCGCCACTAAATCATTGGCTAGCCAAACATTGAGAGTGGACTGAAAGCAAGGGTTCAACTCAAACGTTCGCCGTCGGGGTCCGCAGCATGCGTTGCTGTTACATGCTTACAAAACGAGAAACTTGCCCGCTTTTGTAAGACATTTGTAAGAGCAAACCGCCGAGACTCCTGACATTTGCTCCACGGGGTTGGATTATATTATATCAAACTCACCATCGACTTTAATTAAATCTGCAGGGTGTCTTTCTGATCGGTGAACCGGGGAAACTTGGAACAGCGAATTTTTGAGACGAATTTTTATTCACTTGCATGTTTCTCTCCCCCTTTTATACTTTCTCTACCTGCTCTTTAAAACTTCCTTTAATAGTTGATGTGTAAATAACCACGCTTCGTTCTGCACCTATTTCGAACCTGCTGTCCTTGACCAGTTTAACTTCCTTATTTGTTTCACTATCTCTTTGTCTTGAACTCATTCCTCCTTCTCTCTCGTTCTCCTACTCCCCTCATTCCTCTTTCGTTGATATGAGCCGTAGGACGTTTCTTTACAAAACTCTCCATCTCATACTCGCTAGTACCTCACTTGTCCACTCCCTACGCTTTCGAAACCTACTTAATATTTTCCACACGGCCCCCTCTGTCTTCAACACTTCTCAACTGCTCTCCCAGATCTTTCTCTCTTTCTTGCTCTTTCCTTTCACAATGATATTAAACCCCTTTCTCATCTCTACATACTTCTTCTTCAACAGCGATTCCCCCATTCCACTTATTTTACTTCCTTCCAAACTTTCTTTTCATCTTTTTACATTCCCTATCCCATCACGGTTTCATAATTTCTTCTTTTGAATGAGTTCTTTTGCACGTACCCTTGCATTTTATCTTTCAGATCTCCCTATATCTCTTTTACCGACTCCTCTTGAAAACTTACTTTGCTCAAATGCTCCTGGTATTTCTTCATAGCCTTCTCCATCTTTATCCCCCTCTTCCCCTTCGGCACTTCTCCTTCTCCTTACCTTCCCACACCCTTTCACTTCATCTTTCAGATCTCTCCATATCTCTTCTACCAACTCTTCGTCAAAACTTACTTTGCATAACTGCTCCTGGTATTTCTTCATAGCTTCCACCGTCCATATCTCCCCCCCCCCCCCATCGAAACTTCACCTCCTCTTTGCCTTTCCATCTCCTCTGATATACATACACCATGGATGGCCGATAGTCTGATTCCATTCTCCCTTTAACTGCGAATCCAACCTTAAATTTATACTCCATTCTTAATCCTTCCCCAACTCTTTCAGAATATTCTTCTTACTCCATTTCTTTTCATTCCCTATGCGTGTTTTTCAATTATTCTGGCCTCCCTTATACCTTCCTTTGCATGGGCTCCTCCGCTACCATTTGTCCCCAGAATAAAACCCAGTGAGACAAACAAATGCTTTACCTTTTACCCTCTCCCACCCTTTTCCCTCTTCTCTATCCCAAGCTCTACCTCTTAACATCTTCTAGTGTTTCTCTTATCTTTTCACCTTTGAATTTCAACTGCCTGCCTCCCTTGCCAGTATCACTATCTCTTTGGCATACCCCAGAACTCAAAATGCTGTCTTTTTTACTTCTATTCCTCCTTCAGGCTACTTCTTCAAATCCTTTTATGCACCTTTTGTCAATATTGTAAAAAGTATATAGCTTAATGGGCAACCTTGCTTTTAACCCATTTCCAACCCTAATTCCTCTGAATCTTTACCCTCGATTTTCACTCTTTCTCGTTCCTTTATATACATGCTCCTCTCATTTTCAACCGTGCCGTTCTTTTCAGCTTCTCAATGAAAATCTTTATTTCCTTTCCCCTTAAGCTCTCTGGAACATCTCTCTCCTTTCCTCTGCTCCAGACCTGTCTCTCGTTATTCTCGTCTATACATTTCTATTGCCATGTTGGGCATGGACAAACTCGTCCCCGGGTACCTGAAAACTATACCCCCACCACTGAGTTATCTCTCAATTCCTTCTGCAAGCTGTATGCAAGCCCCCCCCCCTCCTTCCATGGACCAGGGAAATAGGGAACATTATATTTGTGCGCTGGGGCCCAGTGGTGGGGGTATTCGTCACAGGTAGCCAGGGACGAGTTTGTACATTCCGGTCCATGTTGCCTGTTCCCATATTCGATCTTTCTCATTTGCTTCCTTTTGTTCTAGCACTAACTTCATTTCTACACTTCACAGATAGAGCGAAGAATACTATTTAAAACTTTTTTCTTCTTTCTGTTCTCGTAAACAGTTTCTTCACGATAACTTGCAAAACAGCACGATTATTATTTATTATGTATACGATACACATTTCAGGAGTCCGAATCGGATTCCAATTTGACGAAGATATTTTCTTCAGTTTTACAGACTTCAATAAAATTTTTTGTACGGATTGGTTAAATAGTGCAGCGGTCAAGGGAGAGGGAGTAAGAGTAGGTGGTCCAGGGAAAGGGGAGGGTGATATGGAGTTTTGGAGGGGAAGGGAAGTAAGGTGTCAAGGACAAATGAAGTGGTGTTGTTGAGAGAGTCAAGAAATGAAGGGAAAGTAAAAATGAGATGTTGAGTTGAAGAGCAGGGGGTAGACGGAGCAAGGGGGAATGAGGGGAGAGTGAGTCAGCAATGGGAGGGGGGTAAAGGTGTGAGTAGAGAAGAAGAGGAATCCTAAGAAGGGGTAAGTGTGGGATAAGAGAAGTGAGAGGAAGGAATGAGAAGTAAGCGTAGGCGAGGGGATGCGAGGAGAAGTTAGGCAGAGGTAAGTGAGAGGATAATGGGTGAGAAGCGAGTGAGGTGAAGTTAGAGAAAAAGTAGGAAGTGGATGAAAGTGGTGCAAAGAGATAAGGTGAGTTAAATTTAGTCCTTGGAAGGGCAGTGGTAGTGAGGTAAGGGGCATGATGTAATAAAGGGGTAGGTAATTATTGTGCAAAGAGGTGGGGATAATAAAACAGAGGGGTAGGAAATTAAGGTATGAAGAGGAGACGGGTTCTTAAGAAGTTGCGGTGAATTGACGTTACGTGTAAGGTTATAGGGGTGACAAAATAAGTGAAATGGGAAGAAAATGAGTCTGTCAGGGAAGTTTCTTAAGGTGCAAGTGGGGAGGGGAGAGATTATAAGATATGAGAGTGATGAATAAGAGAAAGGAAATATGGAGAGGGATTTGCGGAGCCAAAGTGATGTGGAATGAGGGGAAGGAATAGAAAATGGGGCTAGGGGAAAAGATTGAGGATAAGTAAGGGCACAGGAGATGAATCGAGGGGAAGGTAGAGGAGAATAGGTCCGGATAGGATATAATTAGATAGGGAAGGGGAAATATTTCGAATGGCTCGCTTGGTGATTTTGTTAGATACGAAATTCTTTTTCCTAGGCTTATGGCGCCTATTTTGAATGAGTTTGTTTCTTGGAGGCGATTCAGTGTCACAAATCTTGATAATGCTTGAGGCAGACAATCTGATCCTTCCATAAGAGAAATAGTAATTCAAGACTCGAATTTATTCTTACAGGACGTAGCAGCTCGAGGATTAGACATGCCAAAAGTGGATACTGTGATACAGTACACAGGACCCTTATCAGCAAGAGACTACGTCCACCGAATCGGTAGAACAGCTCGAGCAGGTTCTGCAGGAATTGCCACTATATTCCTAACACCCACAGAAACCGAATTTGTCCGGATGTTGGAATCCCGAAGGATCAGGATTAAACAGGAGGACATGAACGATGTTTTAGCAAAGCTTTTAGGTCCTCTTTCAAAACACCGTTCTGCTGAAGCTGCAGCTATAGCGCTTCAGAACGAGTTCGAGAATCAGGTGATTGAGGACAAAAGACTCCATGAGAAGGCTTGCAAGGGTGAGCTTTGTTCTATAGTACTTTCTATCTTGGATTTGAAAATCATTTTCAGAATCTGCTCTAGCTATTTCTACCTTCTTCATCCATTTTCTCCTCGTCTCTTCTATTAGTCTCTCTTTTTCTGAAGTTTGGTTATAAAGGTTATAATGACTATTTTCCGCGAGAAAATAGTGATATAACGATAAGTTCTTTTTATTTTACGCACACTGTATCGTAATAGGCCGTTTCACGCACTCATGTGAGTCTTAAAACGCATTTTACGCACCATATGTCGAAAAAGATTTTAGGAAACTCTTCGGAGAAAAAGTGTGAGTGAATTGCTAGAAAAACTACAAGAATTAGGAGGGTAAGGGAAAGCGAATTGGTGTACGGATAAAACCTCAAAGTAGGATGAGACATTGGGACAATTAATTGTGGAGGAAATAACAGATGAGGTAGAGGGAAAGCCATAAGAAGGAGAGAGGGAGTCAAGAGACAATATCGAGGGAATGGAATCTCAGCTGGAGACGCAAGGGGTTCAGATTCGAATAGAGGAGGAAATTGGAGTACAGTGGAAGACTGAGAGCGGAAGGAGGCAAAAGAGAAACGGATGGTTGAGAAGAAGATGGAAGAGAATGAGGAGGGGAGGTCCAAGAGGAAGAGGCGAAGAGTCGAGAAGATAATAAATCGAGAGACAATATCAAAAATAAAGAGTAGAAAAAGCAGAAGGAAAAAATATGGAGAAAGACTCTAGAAAGCGTCCGGATGATAATGGAGGGAGGAAAAGAGGCAAAGAGTGCAGCAAGAAAGTGTGAGTGATATTGGTCTGAAGTGACGTTTCAGGAGGCGATAATCTGGACAAAGTAAGTCAGGCTTGCCACTTGACGGGTAAACCGGAACAGACCAGGAAATGATCGGAAATTTCATTGACCAAGAAGAAACCGGGTAATGGCCGGGAATTCAATTTGAAAACCGGGAAATTACTTGACTCAACCTAGACAATTCAAAATTTTACCGCGAAATACGAGAAATGACTGGTCTATTTTTATAAATTAAAAAGAGGTCTTATCATTTAATTTAAAGATTGTAACTTCCCTTAAGTCTTATTCTGACAATTTTCAATTATATCGATACCTAATGTTTCTCTGTGAGATTTTTTTTAGCTGACTCAAATTTGATGATCAAATTGAAAAATTCCACTTGGAACAGGGAATCTTCTACAGGATACGGGAACTTTTGAAAATAATTTGTATTTTAATTGTAAAGAGAGTAGATTGAGGTTCCAATTCGAAATTCGTGAAAATTTACAAGTGTGCTCTTTATAATTTCGAATGAAGAAATTACTTCAAGCAGTTTGTAGAGTAGAAGTAGTATCTGGGATAAGAAATATTTTTAATTTCGAATTTATTCTGTTTTAGTCAGAAAATCAACTACTTGGTTGAAAGTTAAATTCTTTTGTTGGAAATTTCACTTTCTTGTTGAAGGTGTATTATTTTGATTTAAAATCCACCTCTGATTGAAAATGTAACTACTTTGTTAAAAATCATTCATTTGTTTTTAGTGAAAATTCAAGTATTTAGTTGAACATTGATTTTTGGATTTACAAATTAAACTATTCTTTTGAGAATTTATTTTCTTTGTTGGAATTGCGTCTCTTTTATAGGAAAATAATCTTGATTGTTGAAATTTCACCTTTTTCGAATAATATACATTTATTCCTGTTCAATATTCATGATTTCAACTGAGAATTCATCAGTTTGGTTGAAAATTAATTTCTCTAACTGGAAATTTAACTGTTTCATCCTTAGTGGAAAATAATCTTTTCTAGTTCCAAATCCAACTATTTGGATGAAAATTTGTTCTTATGGGTTGATAAATGATCTTTTCCCCGAAAGTTTTTTTTTCTTGTTTGAATTGAAAATTCAAATATTTCGCTGAAAATTAACATAATATGTTGAAAAAATGGATCTTTTGGTATGAAATCATCTTTTTCTTCGAATGTTACCTTTCTTGTTAGGAAATTCTGCTTTAGAATAAACAATCCATGTTGGAGAGTTGAATATTTTTTATATCAGTCGAAAATTCATCTGGTTGAAAACTCTTATGTTTGGTTCAAAATTAACTTTGAAGCCAGAAATATTACTATTCTATTTTTGGTTGGAAATGGTCATCTCTATAACTCAAAATTCAACCGTTTTGTTAAAAAATTGCATTCTTGGTTTGGAAATTATTTTTGGGCAAAATTTCAACTATTCTAGTGGAACGTTCATCATTTCAGGTGAGAACTTCTATTTCTGGTTTCAAATTCAACTGCTACACTCAAGAATTTACAATTTTATTTGACGATTCATCATTTTGCTTCAAAATCGATTTGTTTGAAAGTTAGTTTTTTTTTATACAAGCTGATTTTTTCGTCTTACAAATAATTTTTTTCAACTGAAAATTTAACTCATTCTAATGGAAAATTTCATAATTGGAGTTAAAAGTCGATTTGTTTTGTTAAATTCAAAATTTGAGTAATAAAATTTTGGTTGACAATAATTGATTTTTTCACTGAAAATTATTTCATCTGTTTGAAAATTTATCTCTTTCAGTTGATGATTCTTTGTTTTAGGTAAAAACTCTTATGTTTAGTATGAAATTGGGTTTTCAAACCAAAAATGTTTCTGTTCCATTTTCGGTTGAAAACAATTATTTTTTCAGTTCGAAATTCAGCTGTTCTGTTGAGCATTGTATTTTTTGGTGGAAAATCAATTATTCTATTTTAAAAAATAATCTCCTTGTTCAAATATTCACCTTTATAGTTAAAATTAAAGTGCTCTAGTTGAATATTTATCATCTTAGTTGAAAATTCACGTTCTTGGTTTGCAATTTAAACTTCCAGTTGAAGATTCATAGTGTTATTTGAAAATTCATCACTTTGATTGAAAAATCAACTATTTGTTACAAATCCATTTATTTGGCATCGCAGATTTATTTTTTCAATTATAAGTATAACCGTTCCAACTTTTGTAAAAAAATGATATTTTTTCGTGGAAAATTTAATTATTTTTTTCAAAATTATTTATTCTGCAATTCTTGATCTGTTTTGTTACAGGGTGTTTAAAATGAACGTCGCGAATTGAAATAAATGTTTGCGTTTCTCGAAAAATATGAATATTTTACTTTTATAGTTCACCGGGAAAATTGAAAAACTTGACCGGGAAAAACCGGGAAATAATAACCTGGACTTTGAAATTGTCTGCCAAATCGCTACTCTGTAAGTGTAGGAATTCTAACGTTAGAATTAGATGTAAAATCAGAAATAGATGGATTTAGGTTTTAAGAGGAACGTATGTCAAGAAGGAACATAGAAGAGATAATGAGAAGAAGAAATGGCTTGGAAGAGGAAAGCGCATTCGTATGAGACACTTTCACGAATGAGGAGAAAGAGGTGCAATCATGGACGAAAGACGAGGCAAAAAGATGGAAGGGAAAAGGGTTTAAGGTAATGATAAGGATAAGGGGAAGCAAGGGTAAATTTTAGAACACGTTTTGGGGATGCAGTGACGAACAAAGGAGAAGAGTGAGTTGTCAACAGAGTCAGTAGAAATGAAAAGGTTGGCGAATGGGTCATAGGAGGGAAGAGAAGAGATCTCATAAAAAAGTGTGTGGCGCGTGTAGCGTGAATTTCGGTCTCAGCGGGGGACAAATCAGTTTGACACAAGTCCCTGGCGGAATATAATCCCCGTTTGAGAAAGTGAAAAAGGCCCGGGTATAGGAGAAGAAGGGGGGGGGGGGGGGGGCTGTGGGGGGGGGGAATGAAGAAGAAGGTGGGGGGAAGAAAGAGGGGGGGGGGAAGGTGGCGAAGG
>WSXT02196075.1:2294-19213 GCA_011762715.2 Neuroterus valhalla
CCATGGATAGGCTTCCGTCATTCTTTCCGATCAGTGTCCTATCGGAAATAGAATAAACTATTCAGGGCCCTAGTCAGGCCCTCTCTATTTATCCTGATCAGTTTACTATTAGCAAGAAAAAAGGCTATTCGGGGCCATGGTCAAGCTTCCATCATTTTTTCCGATCAGTGCCTTATCGGGAATAGATGAAACTATTTAGGGCCCTAGTCAGGCTCTCTCAATTCTTTCTTATCAGCTTACTACCAGAAACGAAGAAAACTATTCAGGGCCTTGTTTAGGCTTCCATCATTCGTTCAGATCAGTTCCTTTCGGAAATAGATAAAACTATTCAGGACCCTAGTCAGGCCCTCTCCATTTATCCCGATCAGCTTACTATCGGAAATGCAGAAAACTATTCAGGGCCGTGTTAAGGCTTCCATAATTCTTTCCGATCAGTTCCTAACGGAAATAGATCAAACTATTCAGGACCCTAGTCAGGCCCTCTCCATTCATCCTGATCTGTCTACTATTAGAAAGAAAAAAGACTATTCAGGGCCATAGATAAGCTCCCGTTACTCTTCCGAGCAGTGCCCTATCGGCAATAGATTTAACTATTCAGGGCACTAGTCAGGCTTTCTCCATTTATCCTGAACAACTTACTATCAGAAATAGGAAAGCCTATTCAGGGCCAGGATAAGACGTCCATATTTTTGTTAGATTAGCGTCCTTTAGTAAATACAGAAAACAATGCAGGACCCTAATAAGGCTATTTCCATGAAACAGTGAAGACAATTTGAATTAACACAAAGCACTATATAAACGAAGTAAAGTAACAAAAATGATTGTCTATGATTGTTATAAACAAAATGCGTAAACATCTTGTCCAAATCAGAAAAGAAGAATTTTCAGGTTTCGATCATGTGCAAAGTTAATAAGTATAATGGATCATCGTAGAAGCATCAAATCTTCTAGATTGTGGAAATGTACATTTTCTGGTATTGAATTCTTCTTTTCTAATTCCACGATACACATGTAGACCAACGGATACCTCAGTAACACAAAAGCAACCTTTCAATTTGTGGATTCTTATTGCAGTAAACATTCAAAAATCAACATTCGGCAGTCCCTTCTAGTCTTCCGGTCACTCAGACTTCAACATTATCGTATGATTGAGGAAAAAAATGTCAATGAAAAATTTATATCCAGTAGAATTTTTTATATCAGTTGTTGAAAACAATAACAGTGAGTAATTAACAGGTGCAATTTATACCAATGTGATATTCATTTGTTCATAACTGGATCGTGTGATCGGAAAATGTGAATGTAAATTTACATAAATGTAAATGTACATCTTGATGCTATGTTTACGCAATTTATTAAAAACGAATATACACATCCATATTTAGTGATTTTTGCTGCTTATATACTATTTTGTGTAATTAATTGTATTTTTATTTCCTAGAAAAATTCGTACACTGCTAGAGAAAAAAAATTGAACATTTGTTTATGAAATTTGTTAATCACAAATGTTTCCTTTATTTACCAAATTATTTACTTATGGTAAATATATATTCCTGCGTTTTCGACGATTTGTAGCATAGTTTCGTTCTTTGCTGTTCAATAAGAAATTATTCTTTGAAATGTCTCATTTTTACTGTAATATTCATTAAGACAGCTATTAAACCAGAAACATTAAATCGCTTCCCTTAAGTTTGTCGGAAATTCGAACCTGAGTATTTTGGAATTTTAAAAAACTCCAAATCGGGTAGACAGTGCAACCTCTGGTCAAATTTTACCCTCAAATTCATTCCTGAACCAATGTGCAGCGCCTCATCAAAAGGAGGCAAAACTATTCAGAACCCTAGTCTTAACATCTACATTTTTCACAGCAAGGCACGTTATTAGAAATAGGGAAAACTATTCAGGATTCTATATAGGCCCTGTCCATTTTTTCCGATCAGGGCCCTATCAGGAATATGGGAAACGATTCGGGGCCATAGTCAGGCCCTCTCTATATTTCCTGATCAGCGCCCTATTGAAAATGCGAAAAACTATCCAGGGCCATAGTGAGATCCTCTTTGCTTTTCCTGATAAACAACTTATCATAAATAGAGAAAACTGTACCAGGCCCTAATAAGACCCTTCACATTTCTTTTGATCAGGGCCCTATGAGAAATAGGAAAAGCTATTCAGAACCCTAGTCAGTTCTCCTTTATTTTTCACAATAAGGCATGCCATCAGAAATGGGGAAAACTTTTAAGGGTCTAGTCAGGCCTTCTCAATTTCTTCCGATCGGGAGCTGTTTGGAAATAAGGGAAACTATGCTAGACCCAAGTCAGGTCCTTCCTTTTTCTTTCGGCCAAATTCTTATCTAAAAAGGGGAAAAAGACTTAGGATATTAGTCAGGCCGTCTTTATTCATTATTATCAGTCCCTTATCAACAATGAAGGAAACTATTCAGGGCCGTTTTCAGGCCGTATTTTTTTTACGATCAGTACCCTATCAGTTGTGGAGAAAACTAAGCAGGACCCTTTTCAGGATTCTCCGTTTTACCCGATCAGCTCCAACTAAAGCCCGTTCCATTTTTTCCAGCTAATCGAAAAAAAGGAAAACCTGGTCGGAGCCTTACTCAGAAACTCTGAATTCCTTTAACATCGCTCTGTCAGGAACTAGAAAAACTATCAAGGGTCATAGTCCGGCCCGCTTTATATTTCCTGATCATCTCTCTATTAAAAATTGGAAAAACTATTCAGGGTTATAAATCAGTTCCTCTTTGTTCTTTCCGATGAGCGCCCAATCAGGAACGGGGAAAACTATCCAGGGCTATAGTCAGGTCGTCTTCATTTCTCCTAATTACCGCCTGATCATAAATGAATAAAAAATATACCAGACACTTTCATTTTCACTGAACAGCGCCCTACCAGAAATATTGCAAACTATTAAGGATCCAAGTCAGGCGCTATTCTTTCTTCAAATTGTTTTCATTGTTTCATGGAAAGGGCCTAACTGAGGTCCTGAATAGTTTTCTGTATTAACCATAGGACGCTGTTCTATGAAAGTTATGGACGCCTTACGCCGGCCCTGAATAGTCTTTCCTATTTCTGAAATTAGGCTGATAAGGAATGATAGAGAGGGCCTGACTAGGGCCCTGAATAGTTTTATCTATTTCCGATAGGGAACTGATCGAAAAGAATGATGAAAGCCTAACCACAGCCCTGAATAGTTTTATTTATTTCTGCTAGTAAGCTGATAAGGATAAATGGAGAGAGCCTGATTAGGGCCCTAAATAGTTTTATCTATTCCCGATAGGGCGCTGATCGGAAACAATGATAGACCTAACCATGGTCCCGAATAGTCTTTTTCCTTTCTAATGGTAGACTGATCAGAATAAATGGAGAGGGCCTGACTAGGGCCCTGGATAGTTCATTCTATTTCCGATAAGGCACTGATCAAGAAGAATGACGGGAGCCTATCCATGGCCTCAAACAGTCTTTTTTCTCCCTAATAGTAGACTGATTAGGATAAATGGGGAGGGCCTGACTAGGGCCCTGAATAGTTTATTCTATTTCCGACAGGAACCTGATTGAAAAGAATGATAAAAGCCCAACCACGGCCCCGAATAGTTTTCTTTATTTCTGATAGTAAATTGATCTGGATAAATGGAGAAAGCCTGACTAGGGCCCTAAATAGTTTTATCTATTTCAGATAGGACACCGATCGGAAGCAATGATGGAAGCCTAACCATAGCCCCGAATGGTCTCTTTTCTTTCTAATAGTAGAGTGATCAGGATAAATGGAGAAGGCCTGACTAGGGCCCTGAATAGTTTGATCTATTTCCGATAGGGCACTGATCGATAAGAATGACGGAAGCCTATTTATGGCTCTGAATAGTCTTTTTTCTTTCTAATAGTAGACTGATTGGGATGAATGGAGAGGGCCTGACTAAGGCCCTGAATAGTTTTATCTATTTCCGATAGGAACCAGATCGGAAAGAATGATTAAAGGCTAACCACGGCTTTGAATATTTTTCTTTATTTCTGATAGTAAGCTGATCTGGATAAATGGAGAGAGCCTGACTAGGGCCCTGAGTAGTTTGATATATTTCCGATAGGGCACTGATTGGGAAGAATGCCGGAAGCCTAACCATGGCCCTAGAAAGTCTACTTCTTTTGATCGGCGCCGAACAAGAAATAGGGAAAACTATTTAGGATCCAAGTTAGGCGCCCTTTTTTTTCTTGATCAGCCCCCTATAAGGAATGTGGAAAAATATCCAGGGTACACGTCAGTTCTCCCATTTTTCCCGGTAAGTGCTCCATCACGAAGTGAGGAGAATCATTCAGAGCCCTGGTTAGTCTTCCTCTTTTTTCTTATCAGCGCCTTTTCCGAAACGGCAAAAACCATGCAGAGCCCCTCGTACTCTCAATATCAATCTTTGTAAAATTGTAATTTCTGTGCACGTTTGGAAGGATTAGAAGAAATGTCACTCAGAATCGATCGAGACGAAATGGTGAACGAAAGTGTACCGTTTCAATCTCATTTTCATGCCCAGACAATCTCAGAATGAACCGTGGGTTCCCCAGGTGAAGAGCAATGGCTGGTGGGGGCCGCGACATAAGTAAGCTGGGGCCTTAAGAAAAACCTCCATTCTGATAGCAGAGACCGCGATCTGACGGAGTAACTTGGTGATCGGATTAAGGAAACGCGGTTCGCGAGGTAGAATTTTATTTTTCATAGTTCACGGGACCAAAAAATTATTTGTGTGGGTAAAAGGGTCCAAAAAATAAATAAAAAAGAATATAATCTTGCAGGAGTAGTAAAATAAAAAAGGAATCTCAAGAAGGACCCTTTCCCTTAAAACTTTTACCAAAACCTCTCCAAAAAAGGGAAATATCAGTGAGTTTAGAAACCCATGGGGAAAATTCAGTTCTGAAATAAATCGTGTTAAGTGATGTTTGGTGGATTATAATCGATAATCTGATGAAAAGATGAAAGGATTCGTCTTCATAAACCTTGAAGTTTTGTACACATCCTTGGAGTAATCTTGAACATCTTCAGGATCCTCACTATCTTCGGGATCAACTATCTGGAATAATATATATTACCTGCACGTTGTGGACTCAGGAAGGAGGTAGGAAGGAAGAGGAAAATTATCATCATTTCCTTAGTTTCCTTAATTTTCTTGAATTCCCTCATTCTATTGTTGATGGTGAAACTTAATGGTCGTTATTTGAGTATGAGTTTGTTTTTCTCCTTTCCTACGGTGCTAATCCTTGCATATGCTGACTACCTTAATTGGTTAATACATGAAATTTCGAAAAAAAAATGAGAGCTCAGAATCCAGTGAGCTCCTCCTAAGTTTTCTTCGAAAATTCAAAAAAATGAGATGGAGGTAGAAAAGATGAAAGATAAACGAGAACGCAACTTCCAAAACTTCTTTCTTCATTTCTCTAGTCTCCGTCCTTATTTTTCTAACCTTTTTTTTCTTTCATTTCCTGGAAAGGGTATTGGGTGAGCACCAAAACGTTGTTGGATATTTTCATTGCTATTGAATTTATTTTCGTAAATAATAATAATGGAAGGAGGCTGGAAACAATTTACGTAAAAAGAGGAGGAAGGTTTTGAAGAGAACCTTCCTCAATTCCTCAATTCTTGAACGTTAAAATGGAAATTCGAATTTGGTTTTTCTTCAATTTTCAATTTCTGAAATTGTAATTTCATCCTTATTAGTTTCGGGGCGGGAAATCGATCATCCGAAAAAGAATTTTTTGAGAGCTCAAAAGTGTCAATACAAATCAGAGCAGAAATGAAAAAAAGCCATTAAAATGTCCTTAACCGGTATTGGGAGGTTACTTTTGTTTCTAATAGTTTTTTTTTGGTAACGAAGTTACTCTCGTGAATATGAAACGAATCGGTTACTAGTTACATCGTTTTGTAGCAACAGAATTAATGATATTGCTCTCCTAACTATTTTCTCATTTTCGTTATTTGAATTGTGGCGGCAATCAGCCATAGAGGTTTATAGAAAAATTGTATCCCCCTCCCCTCCTCTTATAATAAAATTCATACTTTCCAAAAATTTAGAGAGAAAATCATGAGAGAATATAAGATGAATTTTAGAGTTGAATATCCATTCCTTATGCCCAAAACTAATTTTTCAACCAGAGATTTAACAATTCCAAATGAAAATTAATCATTTTATTTAAAAATTCATCTCTTAGGTTGAAAATCAAACTATAAAGTGTTCGGAAGTCATCTCTTTCCAATTGATGAATTCGAACATTTATTTAATAATTCAGTTCAAATTTTAGCGATTTGGGAATTCAAATGATAGTTTTTTTTTCTTGACTTGTAATCAAACTATTTGTTCTAATTTGGCTTTTCTATGGTTAAAAATTTCATTGTTTCATTCGAAAATTATTTATTTAGTTCAAGATACATAAATTTCATAGAAACAAATTTTTTTGGATCAACATTGGATTTTTCCTTTCAAGTCCGTCCTCTTGACTCTGAATTCCAAATATTTTGCTATAAAATTTGCCATTTTGTTTCCCAATTTGAACAATTCATCCGATTTTCTCTGATGGATAGACTAAAACTCAAACGATTATTTTTCCTCTCTTGACTAGAAGTAACTATTTTTTTTTTAATTCCTTTTTGTTCACGAATTTGGTTATTTTGTTAAGAATTTAATTAGGTTGTTAAAAATTTCATTATTTTGTTCAAATTTGTCCAATTGATAACAAAATCTATCTAACCGGTTCGAAATTTACCTCTTTTGTTTGAGTCCTCTTTTTCGGTTTGACTTCAAATTCCAAAAGTCTAGATGATTGTTCTTCAATAAAAATATTTGTGGATTGACTGAAATTTTGTGATCAAAAATGTAATTTTTTTTTAATATAACTTTTTTTAAAGGAGACAAATCTTTTTGGTTCGAAAACTATCTCTTTGAGTAAAAACTCTAAAATGAATATCTTCTTTGGTTTGGAATAACAGCAGCCTATTTTATTATATTTTTATTGAAAAATCCAGAACTTCGAATTCATGGATTTTCAGACGAAAGATGAAAAATAATCCAGATTGGTTCCAAATTCGAATATTCTATTGGAAATTTGTATTTAATTATTCTATTATACTGATGTCCGTTTAAAATCAACACCTCTGATGGATGGAGTATCATACGTTACATTTTTCTTCGACCATTCATATATTTTAAGAAGAATCTTTATTATTATTTGATAAGAAAATTGAAATATTTTGATAAAAATTAATTTTGTACTTCTTTTGTTGGGAATCAATTTGTTAAATTTTTTTTTATCAAAAATTAATCGTTTCTTGTTTGAAAATATGGATAGTTTAGAAAGTCTATAACATTCGTCTTTTCCTGAATTATTTGCTTTAATTTGAAATTATAAATTATTTTCTTGAGAATTTTTTTCTTCCGAATTTACTATTTTTGTCTTGAATGTTAAACTTCTTAGTTGATAACTTTTTTTGCGGTAGCAGATTGATTATTTAACTTGAAAATTCATCTTTCCTGTTGAAAATTCACAGTTTTTTTCCTTCGTTTGAAAAATTTTATTTGTGGAAAATGCCACTTTTTTGTTTGGTTGAAATATCAACTCCTTGGTTGAAAGTAAAACTTCGTTGTTGAAAATTCTTTTTTTCTCGGTCGAAAAATTATGTCTTTGGTTGGAAATTGATTCTACAGACCAAACAATATTTTTTTTTTTTTTTAGGAATCCAACTCTCCAGCTGAAAATTTAACTATTATGATTTCAAAAAACGTACGTTTCATATAAAAATAAATGTTTCAGATATAAATATTTTCATAAGTTTTTAACTCAACTTTTCGGATCACAACTCATGTGTTTTATTGAAAAATTCATCCTTTTTCGTGGAAGGTTTAGTTCCTTGGCGGAAAACTTATGAGTCTGGTGTTGTTGAGAAGTTCAACCTTTCCTTTTCTAAATTTCTATTTTTGAGTAGAAAATTCAACTACTCTGTTTGAAAATCAATTTATTCGGAATGCAGATCAACTCTCCTGTAGAAGTCCTCCACCTTGGCTTTGAAATTTGACTTTTATGGTAGGAAATTTATCTTAATCTAATTAATGATCATTCATGAAAATATGTGCAATCTCAAATTATTATTTTCAACCTCCCGACCAAAAACCTAACTATTTTGTTGAAGAAACGTCTTTTTTATGGAAAAATTCAATTAATAGCTAGAAATGTTATGATCCAGTGTAAATTCCAACGAATATCTGACATTCATCGGAATTAGAATCAAAAAACAAGAATCCAACGATTTCAAAAATGGTGATTGGAATTTCATTTTTCTCCAATCTCCAATTTTTTCATATTTGAATTTCGCCTTAACTGGCTTAGAGAAGGGCAATCAACTGTTTGTTACGGGAATTTCTTGAAGCTTGAAAGTTCATACCCTTGAAATCAACATTTCCGAAAATTTATAAAAACACTTCAAAAGAGTTGAATTTTGCTTCTTTCATGGTTGAGGTGAATTTTTGAATAAACATTTACCAATTACAGTTAGAAATTTATCAAAATGTTTGGAAATTCATCTATGTTGTTATAAAACCAACTATTACTCGTGGGAAGTTTTATCTTTTTGAGTTAAAAATTACACTAATTGGTTAAATAA
Source organism: Neuroterus valhalla (assembly GCA_011762715.2). NCBI lineage: Eukaryota > Metazoa > Arthropoda > Insecta > Hymenoptera > Cynipidae > Neuroterus > Neuroterus valhalla. The sequence continues at coordinate 10,935 of WSXT02196075.1, forward strand.
AACATTATTTTGTTTGAAATTCAACCTTTAAAAAAAAATCATTATATCTGGGTCTAATGTTTAATTATTTTGATAGAAAGTTTGCCTCTCCATATTGGAATTCAAAAAAATCCAGTTCATTTTTATTCGATAGAAAGGTTTAAGAGTCCAAATATATTTTATTTATCTCTTCTAGATGGAAATTCAATTTTTTTTTGTGAGTAATTGTTATTTGTCTTCATGAGAATTAAATCTTCTTGGTTGGTTGATTGGTTTCATTGAACCATTTTTAATTTGAAATCAAAATGTTCTTTGGTTAGGATTTTATTTTAGGGTTGAATTTTTCAGTTGAAAATTCAGCTACCTCATTTTTTGTTAATAACTAATCTTTTTTAGTAAGAGATTCATGTATTTTGTTAAAAAATGATTTATTTTTATTTTTGTAACATTTTCTTCGTTTAAAATATTGATTATTTACTCCGCATTAGCCATCCATTTTTTTTTTTGGTTGAGAAATAACTTTTGCAATTAGAAATATAAGCTACAATTTTTTCCTTGGTGACTGATTTTCTCTAGTTAGAAATTTATGTATTTTTTGAATATTTATATTGTTTTGGTAGAAAATCAATCTTCTCAGGTGAGAATCCATCGATTTGGTTTAAAATTAGCTTTCTAAAAATTCAAAACTTTTCTTTTTCTTAACTACTTCACTCGTGGTTGACGAACCATATATTGTTGATATAAAAATTACAAGTTTGTTCGGAATTCGATTGTTTTTCCAAAAATCATTTCTTCTGGTTGGAAATTAATTTTGCCTAAAGTAACATTTATTTTACTATCACTTGTAAGTTTTAGTAAATAACATTCATAAATAAACTTCTATTGACGCAAAAATAAACTCAGACTCATTATGCATATTCCAATTTATATATGAAATATTTAATATCTAGAAGAATATAACCTTGAAGTTAGGTTAGATTTGATAAACCAGTTCTGATTGTCTGTTACTCATATTCTTTGTATATTCGAATAATTTGAAGTATATTTGAGCGAAAAATGTGATTATTATCAATTTTTAATGCTAAGTATTCAATTTATGCTTTGCAGAACAATTGTAAAATCACAATTATGCATAAATTAAAATGCAGCTTGAAAATGCGACATCCTTGCTTCAGTTCGCGACACTAACGCAATCTAGATTTCAGATCTCGAAAAATTTGGATCCCGCTTGGACGAGAAATTCCGGTCCAATAGACCAGATTTATTTATTTTGGTCCAAGGGAATAAGGGTGTTCAATTTATCAAATAGATGGGTAAAATTAAATACCATGAAATAAAACAAGAGGAATGAAACAATAAAAATGATATAATGAAGATAAGGATGTCTACATACAAGGTAAAGCAAAGAGTGAAGAAATTATTATGACAGTGGTCGACGTCCTATAAACATCTGTGTAGCAACTACCAAACGGTAATGCTTCAAGGCCGTGACAATGTCGCGCAGTAATTTCTGACATTTCTGACACTGCACTTGACGCATCTCGAGTACTTCTGTACCACATTCACTTCCGCAGTACTCCGCTGCGATGCGATGATGTTGCGATAATGAAATCTCATTCAGTTATGTACTCTATGTTTCAAATCAGCAGACACTTATTAAAACAAGAACTGATAATTGTGTTAAAGAACAATATTTTTATATCGAAATAGTTCTGGTTCAAAACTCATTTTTGAAGAATTGGAATTTAATTTAATACAAGAAACCAAAATAATTTGAGGTTAGCTCAGCCCCTGATTCTGGATGATGGAAGAAGGTGTGGTTCTTTTTATTGTGAACCTAAATAGAAAACCGAATCAATCTACTGATTATAATTAATAAATTTGAATGAATAACCTCAAACTTTATGGGTGAAACTGGAAAACAACATTCATTTATGAACTTAAAGGTTGGTTTCAATAAATGTGACGTTTCACAGAGAGAAGGCTCTAACGGAGAAAAATTGATTTTCAATAAATGTTCTAATAGTACTAGAGTATTTTTCTGATAATGATAGTCATTCTTCTATCTGCAAAATTCAAAGAATTACCCAACTCCAAAATGAAGCGTGAATGAATAGTTTTGTGGCGCGTGAAGAAAACGAGAAAACCATCCCCTCAACTTACCAAACAATCCTTTTACCGAGGCACGCTGAACACGAGCGTATCACAGCAGCTCGGCTCCCCCGCCATGACTACCATCAGTGCAATTTTTCGTCTGCTCGAGTGCTCGCTCAGCATCATCGTCAAAATATGGCGGAATGGGAATAACAAGGAAATAAGGACCCTCTAGTGAAGGACGCGACAATCTTCTCCCACCATTAGCCGCCAGCTACGATCCGGGATAGGAAGTCGTCATACCACTTTAGCGCGCGCTCCGTTTGAATATTGTAAAACTCGATACATTCGGAGAATAAGATATCCCATGATTACGCCGAGTGAACGTGTAATGTGAATGATAAAATGAAAATTGATGGGATTAAATATATATTTATATAAAAAAACAAATGCAATTCTAATAAAATGTGAATCAAAGGACAAAATTAGTTACACTCAAGCTGAGTAAGCATAAACTGTGATAAAGTTATCAAAAAGGCAAAAAATTTATAAACTTGAAAAATGTTAGTGTAAACAATAGATAAATAAAACAAAAGTTAAAGAAATGTCTATATAAACTTTTATTTTGAGTAATACTGTCTAACTGAATTTTGGATATCAGTGTTGAAGGTAATAATTGAACTATACACATACACATATATACTATCAAATTACCTAATACAGTTTTAATGAGAATTTTAAATTGTAACATTAGTCTTGAAAAATTAGCTGCTTTAAAAATTAATGTATATGAAGAACTATAAGAAATCTTATTATATAAAAAAAAGTATATAAATATGATGCGTTGAATAATAATGTGATATACATGTCTACATATTTAGGCATTTTAATCGTACTCCTTCGTTGAATAGAAATTTGACCAAAAAAAATTATGTGGGAAGATGTATCTATACTTAATATAAAAACTACAATAAACGTTTAGAACACATCATAGAAAATATATTGTTGCAAAAATACTTACATTGCATAGGGTAGAATATTCCTTAAGCACGTAACCTTCAGTAGCGAGTCCACTATTCTTGAGCCATAAGCCCCTCCGATATGGATCTTTTGGAAATAGAGGAACTTGGTGCCTATTACGAGTTAAGTTATTGCAGTTTCAAAGTGCACAATAACGCATCTTCATTTATCTGCGATAACGTAAACAAATACATTTTTAGGTAAGGTGGCCTAGCATATACCTTAAGATTCTTATTGTTGTAATATACTCACTTTTTTTAGTCTACATTCAATATTAATATTTTGTTTACAAAAATAGAGCTGCGCGCAAAACTTTCTCTTACTAAACACTTCAAAAACAACAGCCTATGAATCCCCACTACAATCCCACCATAACCGCTCGACCGGAACCATCCCGGATTGACTCTCCACCAACACGTGAATACTGGTAGATTGTCGCTAGGTAAGTTGGCACACAGCAGTAGTATTAGCGGAAAATTTCAAATCGGTTGGATTTCTCCAATTGAAGATATGCGTCTTCATTGCTTCTTGAAGTCTCTACGTAAATCTAGATGAATCATTAGACAAACCTAATGAGCCTAGGTCTTGGAAAACAGTGTAGCTTCCGTAAAATTTTAATAAAATTGAGTCATTAGATTAAAAAAACAATTGAATCCAAATCATAGCCTATAAAACTCCAGAAGTATTTGCCACAGGGGTGATTCTAGGATAGGGATCTCCGGTGACAAATGTAATAGCTAGCAGGAAAAAGTAAGAGTAAAGCTGCACCAATCGGTATCGAGGTATCTTCCGAACAGACGAGTGGCCGCGAACTAGCCCGAAAGTCCAATCGTATGGTTCGTGTCGTCATTTCTAACCAATTACTTAACAAACATCACCGACAACCAGCTGTACATATTTTGTTTTCCCGCTCTTGTGAAAAATAAAATTTTAATCAAATCTTCATTAACTGCTCTAGTAAGTGAAGCCAAGACTTTAGGATCCATATATAGAGAAACGAACGTGGCGAACGCGACGTAAGTATGAAATATGAATGCAAAGTCACTGACATATGCAGGACATAACCTCACTTTGTCGGCATAAATCCTTACTTTGCAATTATAGCAATTTTTCTCCCCTTTACCAACTTGCAAAAAAACAGAAGAAGAGTAGTGAAGATAAGATAATTATTTCAAATTTTGTTACTTGAAGAAGCTGAAATTGACGATGCATCCAATTGGTGCTTCCCTATCCACACTTTTTCCTGATAGCTGATTTCTGTTACCGGTTCTTACTAGGGTAGCTTCACTCCCATGGCATTTGCTTCGAGACTTGCCAAAAAAATGCAACGTCACGAAATTTTGAACCATGTCCAAAAATTGAAACACAATATATTGATTTTTCAATTATGAAGCCGCTGAATGTTATAACTAATAGTCACGTGGCATTCACATTTTCTCAAGTGAATCATTCAGAATGACTTAATGCATTCATGAATAACCAAAATAATTTGAGTCCTAAAAACTCAGCGTTCTCTTTTTGGAACCGGAATTTCTACTCTTCGGATAATTCCTACAATATTTTGAACTTCCCATGAAGGAGGGCAGGCTTGTTGGCTTCCATACATATGCTTGGGTCACGTGCACTTATACTGTTATACTACTCTGCAGTATGTGGCAAGTACATTCTTACGATTGTGCGCTGAGATTGCGTTGTCGTGAGAAACATTCAATCCAGCGTTGATCTGAGCGCGAAAAGAATTACTGATGAAAAAATGCGGAAGCACTAGGAATATTTATAATGCTACTCCCACTCGAGGTGACCTCGGAAATATTTATTGAAGGTATTAGCCTATTTTCCTGAGTGAGGAGAAGTGATTCTTCAGATGGAGTCTGTCTTTATTTCTGTATCTATGTGTCTTTTTGTCTACCAGTCTGTCTATCTGTCCATCTTTTTGCCTGCACGATTGTATGCCTGTATGTCTTTATGTCCGCTATTTGAATCATTGTTAAATAAATGTCTGTATATCTGCCTGTATGCGTGCCTATCTATATTTATGGCTGTATATTTTTATGCCTGTCCTTCTTGACAACTGTCTTCTTTATATGTGTCTGTCTGTCCGCCATTATGTCTATCTATCTTCAGATCTGTATAATTTTATGTCTTTATTTTTTTATGTCTGTCTATTAGAACCAATGTTAACTGCATGTCTGCACCTCTGCCTGTAATTTGGTCCATCTATATTTATGTATGTACATTTTTTATGCCTGTCTATCCGCCCGTATGTCTAGCTATCTTTATTTCTGCATGATTTTATGTGTACCCGTCTGTCTACCTATATTTACGTCTGTATGATATAATTTCTGTGTTTTTATGTCTGTCTATTCAGACCACTGTTGGATACATACATGTACCTCTGCCTGTATCTTTGTCCATCCATCTTATTTTATTTATTTCTATTGATTTTTCATGCATGTCTGCTTCAGGTATGCCTGTCTGTACCCCATTATGTTGACCTAACTTCATGTCTGTATGAGGTCATGTGTGCCTGCCGGTCTACCTATCTTTACATCTGTATGATTTCATGTCTTTATGTATTCATGTCTGTCTATATTTGAACTAACGCTAACTGCATGTCTGCATCTCTGCCTGTATCCCTGTCCACATCTTTATGTATGTACATTTTTAATGCATGCCTGCTTTAGGTATAACTGTCTGTCCAACGGTATGTCTATCTACATCTGTTTCTGTATGATTTTATGTCTAACAGTCTCTCTACCAATATTTATGTCTGTATGATTCTACATCTACATCTTTTTATGTCTGTCTATTTGAACCACTGTTAGTCAAATGTTAGTCTCTTCGCCTATATGTCTGCCTATCTTACTCTATGCCTGCATGATCTTGTGTTTTCATGTCTACCTGCATAAACCACTGTCAGCTACATGTCAGCATGTCTGCTTATCGATTTTTATGCGTGTACACTTTTATGACTGTATCTGTTATGTATGTTTGGTTGAACGACTGTTAGCCACAGGGCTGTCTGCATGCCTCTCTTTACATCTTTAAACAAATTGTCTGCTTTATGTATGTCTGTCTGATCGCCAATCTGTCTATCTATCTTTATGCCTGTATCTTTTATGTCAATATTTTTCAACTACTGCCTGATTGATCCTCGTCTATCAGCTTATCAGCAGGTAAGCCTGTCTATCTGAATTTATGTCTGTGTGCTTTCATGTCCGTGTGGATCACTGTCTGATCTATGCTTGTATTTCTTTAGCTACGTATGATTTCATGTCTGTGTCCGTTTGCCTTCCTGTATGTCTGTCTATGTTCCTTCGCCCGTCCTCCCATTCATCAGCCTGTTTGCCACCTTGTGGACCTTCAATCCACCTTTAAGTCTGTTTTTTCTAAGCCTCTGTTTTTATGTCTATATTTTCTAACTACTGTCTGCTTGATCCTCGTCTATTAGCCTATCAGCACGTATGTCTGTTTATCTGAATTTATTAATGTATTCTTTTATGTCCGTATGACTCACTGTCTGCTCTATGCTCTTATGTTTGTATGTATGCCTATTTATGTCTGTTCGCCTTTCTGTATGTCCGCCTGTGTTCCTTCGCTTGTCCTTTTATTCATCAGTCTGTTTGCCAGTCTGCTTTTCTACCTTTATGTCTGTTTTTTGTATGTCTCTGTTTTCATGTCTATATTTTCTAACTACTGTCTGCTTGATCCTCATCTGTTAGCCTATTAGCACGTTCGTCTGTTTATCTGAATTAATGTATGTATTCTTTTATGTCTGCATGGATCACTGTCTGCTCTATGCTCTTATGTTTGTCTGTCTATACCTCTGCATAATTGAATGTATCTATGTCTGTTTACCTTTCTGTGTCTCTGTCTGTTCCTCCGCCTGTCCTTCCATCCATCAGTCTGTTAGCCAGTCTGTCTGTCCGTATTTTCGTATGTCTCTATGTTTTCATTTCTACATTTTTCCACTGCTGTCTGATTGATCCTCGCCTACTGGCCTATCAGCACGTATGTCTGTCCATCTAAATATATGTCTGTATACTTGTATGTCTGAATGAGTCTGTTCCTGCTCTATGCTTGAATGTCTGTGTGTCTGTTTTTACCTCTGCATGATTTCATGTCTGTTTGTGTCTGTTTGCCTTCTTGTATGTCTGTTTGTGTTCCTTCACCCGTCTTTCCATTCATCAGTATGTTTTTGAGCCTTCCTGTCAACGTTTATGTCCGTATTTTTGTATGTATCTATGTTTTCATGTCTACATTTTCCAACTACTGTCTGCCTGATCCCCGTCGGTTAGCCCATCAGCACGTATGTCTATTTATTTGAATCTACGTGTATATAACTCCATGTCCTTATGGTTTTATGTCTGTATGTTTGAAACACTGTCTGATCTATGTCTGTTCGTCTTCTATTCTCTCTGTCCGTCCATATCTATGTCTGTCTCTGGAGCAAAAGCATTTCACGTGATAAATTGATTTTTAGGTGGAAAGTTTCATCGCATTCAATCTTTTTCCTTTTGAATCAAAGCGAACAAAATTCTGCACCAAACAAAAATGTAGAAAATACTTGGATCTATTTAAAAAATCACAGGAAGCATGGTTCAACTATCCTAAGAAGATTTTCATCAACAACGCACATGTTTGGAAATTTATTACATTTGTTATAAGTGAATTCATGGATTAAAATTGTTTTATCATGACTGGGAACGATTCTGCACTTGATTCGCATTAAAAAAGAAACAAAATACAGAAAAATTTGGTTCTCTAATAATACTGACAAAAGTGAATTAATAATTTGTTACATAATAAGTTGGTCCCATAAACTATTATCTATATTAGGATCCTCCCATAAATTACGTAACGCAAAATTATACTATTTTTTACCCCTCCCTGCCTCTGAGTAACGCAGTCGTTTTAAATTAGAGCATACAAAAATTTTTTTATACTTTTGTTACATTACATCTTTTATTGTGCATTGTTTATGAAACTGTATTATTATTTATCATAAATAATGCATTTAATACTCTCAAGAAATATAGAGCTAGGAACAACGTTGTTAACAAAAAATGTATACTCATCGTTACGTAACGCTTAGGTTATTCTTCCGTATATAATTGCAAAAGTTGTCAAACTTCCGTAAAGCATTAAGTACACTTAAGTGATACTGACTATGAAGTTGCAACCCT
>WSXT02196086.1:0-19213 GCA_011762715.2 Neuroterus valhalla
ATACAATACTACGTACAATATGATTCTCTCTAATGTTTATTTATTATTTGTTCACAGCTAAAAAGGTAGAGCGAAGTTGAACATTTCAGAAGAAACCGCAACTTTCTAGCACTTATTGAAGAGAAAATGGTCATGAACAATAATAAATTCTTCAAATAAGCATGTTTGTTAACTCGCTTTAATTATTACCTCACTAAGTGAGAAGTTGATAAAAAGTTCAATAGTTTAGAAACAAATCGCAACTTTTTAGCACTAGCCTGAGAGAAGATAGGTATTAACAATAATAATTTGTTGAAACAATTATTGCTTGCTAAATTGAATTAAATAATTACTCACTCCAAGTGGAAAGTGGACCAAAAGTTGTAAATTTCAAAAAAAATTCACCTTTGTAGCATTATTCCAAAAGAATATTGTTATGAATAATAATAAATTGTTTAAACAATATTTTTGTTAACTTTAATTGATTATTACCTCGCCTTGACTGAAACGTTGAAAATAAGTTGAAAAATTCAGAAAAAACCTTGACTTTCTAACCCTTTTCTTAGAGAAAATTGCTTAAAACGATAATAAATTATTTTAAAAATTTAAAAACATCTAATTATCAGTATAAAGTAGTATTTCATGTATTTGAAACTACTTGCTTTAAAAAAACCGCAAAAAAAAACATAATTGGCGCCAAAAACTCGAAAACCCCATTTTTTCACTCATGGGGGTTTTTTGGGACCCTATAGAACAGACTTATGCGGGTGATATCTGAAAAGTAATATTTTATTCGCATCCTGTGACCGATTGTGGAGAGAAATGGTGAATTTTGAACTCGATTCATCTAATATTGAGATTTCTGAATAAAATTCACAAAAACGTCTTTTTTTCTCATGGGGAATACGTGTTCAACTTCACGGGGCTTGCGGTACCTCTAAATATTTTTGTTTTCAAAACAAAAAAAAAGCATTCATTTTTTTGTGGATTCGAACGAATTTTCCGTTAAATTTAATCAGAACATAGCAAAGGCAACTTTAAAATTCTTTTCTAGTTGGTTAAACCAGCTTTTTGTTGCGGCTCTGTCCCTCTCGCAAGTGGTCTTGTTCAAGGCGTTCGTCCTCCTCTTTCAACCTCTTACTATCCAAATCGCTCACAATGAGTACGCTTCTAAATTTACATTTCATCGACAAGTTGCGCATTCTCTGAGTTTTTAAATTCGTGCTCAAGCTAATTAGTATGATAATACTTTGGACGTCATGGATGTTAAATGTTGAATGGGAAAGGAAGGATCAGATTTTGGTGAGTTATATTTGAAGGAGAAAGTTTAAGTAAATTATTTTAGATTATTTTAATTCATGCTTTGAAGAATTAACAAGAACGTGTTACGATTTATACATTTATTATTGTTCACACTGTAAACTGTAGGCTTGATAATTTCCGAAAGAATTATCAAAATAACTTGCGCTTTGGCAAACTTTTTTGAGACCCCAAAAAGAAGAAACAGTTCTTTAACAATGAACCGGCCATTTTTGACTAATGAATATCAAAAATGCTTTTTTGGAAAAAAATCATTCCTGGAAAAACTAGACAGCAACACAAAAAAAAAGAGTTTTCTGACCTTAGGGTGGGACCATGTGAATCATATCTTTTTTGGGCCGCTGAAACCAAAACCTACGTTTATTTATGCCCAGCACATCAGGTTTGCGAGATAACCTCGAGAAGCGTTTACAGGCACCCATAAATGAGGTTATTTCGGAAACCTGACGTGATGGGGTAAATGAACTTTGGATTCAGTTTCAGCGCACCAAAAAATATATAGCATACATGGTCTGGCACTCAGGCCAGTATTATTTTCTATTTAAGGGCATCTTTGAAGACTTTATGAGTTAATGTTAAACTCATGACGTGACAGAAAAAAATAAACTTTTGATCTGGTTTCAGCGCACCAAGAAATATATAATATACATGGTCTGGCACTCAGGCCAGCATTACTTTCCATTTCAGGGCATCTTCGAAAACTTTCTGAGGTTATGTCGAAATCCTGACGTGATAGAAAAAATGAACTTTGGATTGAGTTCCAGCGCACCAAAAAATATATAACATACAGGGTCTGGCACTCAAGACAGCATTATTTTCTATTTTAGGGCGTCTTTAAAGACTCTTTGAGTCTATGTCAAAATCCTGACGTGATAGAAAAAAATTAAGTTTGGATTCGGTTCCAGCGCACCAAAAAATATATAAAGTACATGCTGGGGATCTCAGACCAGCATTACTTTTTATGTTAGGGTGTCTTTGAAGACTTTTTGAGGTTATGTAGAAATCCTGACATGATGGGGTGAAATGAACTTTGGATTCGGTTTCAGCGCACCAAGAACATATAATATACATGGTCTGTCACTCAGGCCTGCATTACTTTTTTTGATGCCGTCTTCGAAGACATTTTGAGGTTATGTCGAAATCCTGACGTGATGGGGTAAAATGAACTTTGGATTAAGTTCCAGCGCACCAAAAAATATATAACATACATGATCTGGCACTCAGGCCAGCATTACTTTTTGTTTCAGGGCGTCTTCGAAGACTTTTTGAGGTTATGTGGAAATCCTGACGCGATGGAAAAAATGAACTTTGGATTCAGTTCCAGAGCACCAAAAAATTCATAACATACATGGTCTGGCACTCAGGCCAGCATTACTTTTTATTTAAGGGCGTCTTCGAAGACTTTTTGAGTCTATGTCGAAATCCTGACGTGATAGAAAAAAATGAAGTTTGGATTCGGTTCCAGCGCACCAAAAAATATATAAAGTGCATGCTGTGGATCTCAGACCAGCATTACTTTCTATTCTAAGGTGTCTTTGAAGACTTTTTGAGATTATGTAGAAATCCTGACGTGATGGGGTACAATGAACTTTGGATTCGGTTTTAGCGCACCAAAAAACATATAATATACATGGTCTGGCACTCAGGCTTGAATTACTTCTTATCTCAGGGCATCTGCGAAGACTTTCTGAGTTTATGTCGGAATCCCGACGTGATGAGTCAAAATGAACTTTGGATTAAGTTTCAGCGCACCAATAAATATATGATATATATGGTCTGTCACTCAGGCCGGCATTACTTTTTTTATGCCGTCTTCGAAGACATTTTACGGTTATGTCGAAATCCTGACGTGATGGGGTAAAATGAACTTTTGATTCCGTTTCAGCGCATCAAATTTATTTCAATAAACATGGTCTGGTAATGAGGCCAGCATTAATTTTTATTTAAGAGCGTCTTCGAAGACTTTTTGAGGTTATTTCGAAATCCTGACGTGATGGGGTGAACTGAACTTTGTATTCGGTCTCAGCGCACCATAAAAAATTATATTATACAAGGTCTGGCACTCAGGCCAGCATTAATTTTTATTTCAGTGCGTCTTCGAAGACTTTTTGAGGTCATGTCGAAATTCTGACGTGATGGGGTAAAATGAACTTGATATCGGTTTCAGCGCACCAAAAAACATATAATATACATGGACTGGCACTCAAACAAGCATTACTTTATATTTTAAGGTGTCTTTAAAGACTTTTTGAGGTTTTTTTCGAAATCCTGACGTGATGGCGTAAAATGAAATTCGGATTCGATTTCAGCGACCCAAAAGATATGTAATCAACATGGTCTCACCCCCAAGAAAGAAAATTTTCATTTTTTTTGTGTTAGTATGCTTTGGGAGATAATAAAAAAGTGTTGAGGAACTGAATATTTTACACACACACAAATACACAAATGTGCCGGTTTTCCGAATGTTCCTTCTTTTTTGTTCGAGAAGTTGACGATATATTTAAACATTTATTTAAATGAACCAACTTTCTGGCTGAGAAATCGAACTTTCCGATGTAAATTTGTTTTCTTAGTTTTAAAATTCAACCTTTTTGGTAGAAAACCAAGTCCTCGCCAAATGAAAATCCACCTCTTCAATTTCTTTTTTTATATAAAATTTGATTTGATTGAGTTGGAGTATTAACTACGAATTACATTGTCTGTTGAGAATTTACCTCCTTCGATCAAAAATTTTGCTTTTTCGTTAAAGAAGTTGAAGTAATTGATTTGAAATAGATTTTTTTTAAATTGAAAATTTTACTGTTTTAATGAAATTTTATCATCGAAATGAAAATTCAAATATTCCGTAGAAAATCTTTCTTTTCACTGGGAAAATTTAACCATTTGCCTAAAGTATTCTTTGTACTTGACTGAAAAATATCTCTCGGTCGAAAATCAAATTATCAAATTTTCTTATTCGAAAGTCAACAATTCCATTTCCCATTGAATATGTACCTTTCATATTTGGGAATTGAACTATTTATATGGTTATGAGTGAAAAACTAGTTTGTTGAAAAATCTTCTTTTTTTTGTTAAAGATTTACTATGTGAGTTCAAAAATTATCTTTCTCGTATATAATATCATTGTTTCGCAGAAAATTAATTATTTTTGTTATAAATAAATTTTCTGAATATATATTAAACTATTCAATTTATTATTCAAGGTTTATATTTTTTATTTGCTAGAAGTGGATTCACTTTGTACAAAATAATGCACCTTTTTTTGTCCGAAAATTAGTTTTTTGCTATAAATGTAATGATCTTGGTAGAATATTGAAATTTTTGTTGAAACATCATGTATTTTGTTGATGTTTCCTTCTTATTGGTAGAAAATTAATCTTTTTAATTAGAAGTTCGTATCTTATAGAAGAAAATTAATTTTCATGGTTGAAAATGTATTTTTTACGGTCTAAAATTTTTTTATGGGATTCAAAATTTAATTCTTCTTCTCAAAAGTCTTCTCTTTTTATCAAAAATGATCTGCTTCAGTTGAAAATTAACTACATCTTTGGGAATTCGTATTTCTTGTTTAAATTCTATTATTCTATATTATTGATAACAATTTTTCTTTAGTTGAAATATGAACTATTCTATTTTCCGTTGAAATTTCAACTTTCATGGTGGAAAGTTAAGCCACTCTATTGACAAGTAATTATTCATTGATCAGAGAGTTATTTTCCAAGTTCACGAATTTTTCCATTTTTAATAAAAATTTATCTCTTCTAAATGTAGGTTTATGCACTTCGTTAAAATAATTTCTCTTCATTGGAAGTAGAACTAATACTTTCAGGAGAAATCATGCATTTTTTTGAGAAATTCCTTTTTTGATGGAAACATAATCATCTTGGTTGAAAAGTTAACTGATTGATTGAAAATTCATGTATTTTGTTAAGATTTTTTTTTCATTAGTAGAAAATTAATAAGCCCCATTGAGAATCTGTGCCTTCTATTAAAAAATTGATTCTGTTGTTCAAAATTAATTCTTCACGGTTGGAAATTCTATTTTTCGGTTCGAAATTTAATATTTCTTCTAAAAAGTAGAGCCTCCCCAAAAGGCGAGGACCGCAGTCACGCTGTTGGCCAATATGTCTGACTACCTGATGCAGCTGCTTCCCATGAGTGCCAGACGCTTCACCCGCAATTTATTGCATAAATTTATGAAATTTCAAGTGAGAGAGGAGAAGGGCGGCAAAACGATTCCACGAATTCTCACCATAGGGGAAGGGGGTCCTCAATTTAAAAAATCATCCTTACCAAATTAATGGACGTGTCCTCACAGAAATTGTAATTTCATTCAATAAACTAGAAGAAAGTTCGGATATTGAGACTAAGTCGAGGGCGTTTGTATGGGGCTGAAAAGCATGAATGGATGATGGTTCCCATTGCATGAATGGCTGTTCGAGGTCGTCTGTCTTTCTATTAAGGATTACGAGGTCAGGTCAAGCAAGGCCAAGAAAGTCACCCCTTGTGTCGTCAATCACCATCTTAAATCTTGATATCAATTATTCAATTATTTCACTTAATTTATGCCTCCAATATGTCATCATCGTGATTAAGGTACCATCATATATCACTTTTAGAAAATGGAACCAAAATCAAAATTGACTCCTAGTTTTTTTATCTTTTTTCAAACAATCGAAATGAAGTTGGAATAAATTAGAATTAGTACAGCGGCGTCTAAGATTCATAATTAATTTATGAATGAATTTTCTACTTGGTTGAGTTGAATACACAGGAGGCCACCAATCTCCCGCCAACATGCCTGCAGCACGCGGTATTCTCGTACGGTCACCCATCCAAGTACTAACCGCGCCCAATGCTGGTTACCTTCAGTGATTGGGCGGGTACTGGTTTTTTGAGCGTTCGCCATTTTCGAGGAAAAAATAAGATGAATATTTTACCACAAGTCGAAAAGTTATAATTCCATTCAGAAGAAGAAACTTCAACCGAATTGTTGAATTTTTGACAAAGGAGATGAGTTTTCGAATAAAATGGGGGAAATTTAGGATACCTAAAATTGAAGGAAACTAAAGTCGAAGTTCTATTCAATATCCAAAAATTTGGTTAATGTAATAATACGACCTGATTTCGAAAAAACTTCCTAAAATGTCTTATTACCATTTCGAGCAATTGAAATAAAGGTGAAAGAGTGGAAAGAAAGATAAGAAGGAGCCTCCAAAACTCCTTCCTCATCTTTTTTCTATATTTTTATTATTTTCATTATTTTCAAAACACATTACAACAAAATTTGAAATAATACCTTTGAAATAATTGAATGGGGAAAAAAAATTCCTACCAAGATTTTTCAATAATAGTATATTATTATATTATTATTATTATCAAATAAAAATTCAAATTTTCCATTTTCGGTTTAATGTGTATCTTAAGTTAAAAATTAGTTTTTCGTTTGCAATTTGATAGTTTTGTTTTGAAAATACTTTCTGATTAGGAATCAGTCTGTTTTGTTGAAGATTTAACTATTTTGTTGAAATTTCATCTTTTAAGATTAGAAATGAAAATATTTTGTTAGAAAATAAAACTGTTATCAAAAATAAAACCCACTGATTGTTTGCGGAAATATAAAAATATTTTGTTATTCTCTTTGGAATTCAGTCAAGACTTTTCCGGAAATGAGATGAAAATGAATTAATAATTCTTGATTATCAAATTGAAAAATAGAGTAATTTAAAATCAAACTGGTAATTCCGCAAGTAGTTGAATTGTAATTAAAATTATAAAATTTAAACCAATAAAATGAAGTTCCAATAAAAGATTCCAACCTTAAACTAAATAGTTCATTTTTCTACCCAAATTGTTATAACTTTGTTATCAAAATGGTCGAACTTATAACCAAATAGTTGCAGTTCAAACAAAAAGACAAACTGAACTGTACAATTTTCAACAAAAGAATCAGCTTTTAACGAAAACAAAAATCATATTTTAAAGTACAGAAATTTGTAAATTTTTCATCAAGATGATTGATCTTCTACGAAGGATGAGGGAGAAGGTAAAAAAGGAGTTGGAAATAGAGTGCAGACATTGGAGGGAAATGTAAGTTTGATGGAAATGAGGAAGATCATGATAGAGGTAATGGAAATGAAGGAAAAAAGCCAGGAGGGAAGGGGAGAAGAAATAAAACAAGAAGTAAGAAAGGAACCAGCTGAGCATAGAAAAGGAATTGGTAAATGGAAAAAAGTAAGACAAGACTTGGAAGTGAATGCAGACCTTAAAAATAAAGCTAGAAAACCATGACAAATCTAAGAAGAAAATTGAAGAGTTGGTAAGTAGAATAGAAAGCTTGGAAACCACAAATAGTGAGTTTAGTGGTGGGGAAAGTGACAATAATGATAAGGGGAGGGTTCAGAAGGATAGAGAGAAGAAAAGGAATGAAAGAGAGACAGGAAAGAAAAAATACATAGTGATAAGAGGTCATTGATTAGAGGGGAAGGAGCTAAAAGAAGGAGTGAGGGAAGTGCTAAAAAGGATTGAAACGAAGGTAGAGATGTAGGAAGTGTGAAGTGTAGGAAAGGGAATATATGGAAACCAGGAAAGAGCAGAGGATGTTCGGAGGTAAGAACAAAAGGAACGTGGGGTTAAATTTGGAAAAATAAATATAAAAGATATATGGTGGGATTGGGATGAAGAGACAGGAAAGTTGGTAAAAAGGGCGATGTCGGGGGGCTGAAGGGAAAGGAAGGGAAGAGGGGGGAATGAGAAATAGTCGAAAGCAAAAAGATAAAGGGAAGGAAAGAAGGGGTGAATGGAAAATATGTACATGGAATGTAGCAAGATTGGAGAGAAAAGATAGAGAAATATTGAGAAATTTGGAAAAGTAGGAAGCGGTAGTGATGATGGAGACTTGGCTTGATGAAATAGGATGGGAAAGAGTAAGCGGAAGGTTACCAAGAGGTTACAGTTAGGAGATTCAGAATGCAAAGAAGAGGAATAGGAAAGGTTGAGCAATGGGAGGAATGGTTATGGGAATAAGGAAGGAATATGTAGCAGATAAGGATAGGAGAGTGACTAAGGAAAGAATTGAAGGAATATTGGTATAAGAGATAAAGATGGGAGGAGAGAGATGGAAGATTGTGGGAGTGTATGTGAACGGAGATATGGAGGGAAAATATGAGGAAATAAAATAACTGATGGAAGAAAATGGAGAGGGGATTAAGCTTGTATAGGAGAAGATTTTAATGCAAGGACAGGAGATAAAGGAGGTGGGGATGGGGAGGAGACTGAAGGAAATATTCTAAAGACAATATACTGGAAAGGGAAGGGAAGAAATTGTTGGAGTGCTTGGAGAAGATGGGGTGGTTTAGCAAAAACGGAGGTATGAAAGGGTAGGGGGAAGCGAATGTACATGGTCAGGAGGTGAAAAAGAGAACGGTCATTGACTATGTAATAGTGGACGACGAGATGACAGAGAAGATCAAGAAACTAGAGGTGGGAAAATACATAGATTCTGATCAATTTCCAATAATACTGACACTAGAGGCTGGAAAAGAAATTAGAGATGAGGTTGGAAAATAATTGAAGGTAAAAAGAACAGGTAGAGGGGAGATTGGTTTATGGGAGGAAAAAAGCGATTCAAGGGAAAGCTAACGGATGTAAGAATTGGAGAAGGCAATGAAGATGAAGAGATGAAAATAATGGTTGGAGAAATAAAAATAGTGTTAGAGGGAACAAGCAAAAAAAGGAATCCAGAAGATGTAGAAAAGAGAAAAGTAGTGCAGATGAATATAGGGAAAAAGAAGGAAGATACTGAGTTTTGCGGTGAGCAAAAAGAGGAGAAAAACAAAAAGGTTTAAAGAAGAGGCGGAAAAGACCAGTACAAAAGAAGAGGTTGGGAGAGTAGTAAATAAGATCAGAAAAGGGAGGGAAGGGAAAGAGACAAGGAAGAGGATAAAATGGAAGAAGAAATTATGAATGTTATATGAACAATGGAAAAGGGAAAGGCTCCTGGTTTCCGTGAAATCACAAGTACTGTCTGGAAAATGGGGGGAATGAACTAAAGGAATGGGTTAGAAAAATGTGCAATGGGGTATAGAGAAGAGAGGAATGGCGAGAGTTATAGAAAGAAGGGCTAGTGGTGATAATATTAATGTTGAAGAGAGGTAGAGGAGAGGAGGTTACCATCATAGGGGAGTGACGCTTATGCCAAACTTGTATAAGTTAAATGTAACGACATTATCGGAGAGAATAAAGAAAGAAGTTGAGAAAAAAAAGATAGTGGTCAAGTAGGAGATAGTGTTTCTGGTTGGTAAGAGGAGTAGGATAGGGGTGTCCTCTAAGGCTAAGCCCACTTTTATTTATTATTTTAGACGTACAAGAAGAAATTAATAGAAGAAGGGGGGGGTCTTAGGATGGGAAAAGAGAAGATACATACACTGGTTATACGCGGATGATATAGTAATAATGGTAGAAGATGAAAAGGGAATAGCGGGTCAATTACAGGGTTGCAGAAATACTTGGATGGGAAAAAATGAAATTCAAGAGGAGAAAAGACGAAGATAATGAAGGGCTGAAAAGAAAGAGGAAGAAAAAAAGTACAAAAATGTTGAGGATACCGACGGAAAAAGACAGCTGGGGGAGTCATGATAAGAAGGGTGACAGGATGGATATTAACAGAGATTAACAAAAATCCGTAAAATGTTGGTAGAGGTAATAGGAATGCAGGAAAAAAGACAAGAGAAACGGGGAGAAGAATTGAAACAGGAAATTAGACGGGGGATGGAGAGAAATGGAAAAATAGGAGAAACTTAGGGGAAACTTAGATAAAAGGAGGCAGAACTTCGTGGAGAAACTTTAGAATTAGGAGGAACCCACGGAAAGAGTAGAGGACTTAGAGAGAAGGTTGGAAAGAATGCAAAGCGCTATATAGAGAGCTGAAGGGGTGAGGGAAGATGGGAAATGAGGATGTGGATAGGGAAAGGTTGAGAAAAATAGGAAGAAGAATGTAAGCGAATGAGTAAAAAAAAGAAGGAAGAATATTGTGATGAAAAGTATAAGATTAAAGTTAAGGTATTTGAAGGAAGGTATAACAGATATGCTAAAAAGGACAAATGCGGAGATACAGGTAGAGAAGTAAGAAGTTCATGAAGGGACGAGGAAAGAAGGAAACAAAATGGTGCTGGTGAAGTTGGAGAGTGGAGAAGACAATAGGAGAATAGCTGGATTAGAAAAAAAACGATGGAGATTTCATGAAAAAGTTAGGGCCGTAGGAAGTCGTAGTGATGATGGGAACATGGCTAGATGAGAGAGGGTGGGAAAGAGTGAAGCAGAGGCTACCGGAGGGATACAGGTAGAAGGTACAAGAAGCGGAGAGGGGATTAAAAAAGGGAACAGGAAGAAAGAATAATGGCAGGAGAAATGATGATAGAAGAGGAGAGGTGGAAGATAGTAGAGAGAAGGAAATTACTGAGTTGATTGGAAAAGATAGGATGGTTTATTTTGAACGGAAATATTGAGTGTCAGGAGAAGGGATAGTACACTTTTAAAGGGGGAAAGAAGGGAACAGTATTAGACTATGTTATTTTTGACGATAAGCTAAGGAAGAACATTAGAAGGCTTGAAATAGGGAAGTGCAGAGACTCGGGCCATCTTACATACATAGTGACAGTGGAGAGAGAAAAAAGTGACGAACGGGAAAGAGCGAAGGAACATAAGGAGGAAAAAAGAGTAGGAAAAGGTGATTGGACCATAGATGGGATGAAAGACTTTAGAGAAAAGATGAAGATCGTGAAAATGGGAGAGGGAAATGCAAATGAAGAAATGGGAATTGTGATAGAAAAGATAAAAACATTGTTAGATGATACTATTGAGAAGGAAGTCAGCAAAGGGGGGAAAAGAGGCAGCTGGGATAAAGAATAAAGGAATGAGAAAGAGAAGATAGAAAGGAATCGAGGAAATGGGATGGAAGGAATAGTAATGCAGAAGAAAAGAGAGGATAAGAAAAAGAGGAGGACAAAAAGTTCGAAGAGGAGGCAGTAATGGATTGCACAGAGGAAGAAGTATAGAAAATAGTTAATAGAGAGAGGAAAGAAAAAAAGCAATAATCAATAGATTGAGATTTTAGAATGGAAAGAATATTTCAAGGAATTGTTGGAAGCAGTGGAAAGAAATAACGAGAAGAAAAGAGGAAAGGGGAAAGGATAAAGAAGACGATATCACAAGGGAGAAAATAGAGGATTGTTGGAAGGGGTAGAAAGAAATAACGAAAGTGAAAGAGGGAAGGGGAGAGGATAAACAAGAGAATATCACAATCGAGGAAATAGAGAATTGTTTGAAGGAGTAGAAAGGAATAACGAGAGAGAAAGAGGGAAGGGAAAAGGATAAAGAAGACGATATCACAAGGGAGGAAATAGAGAATCGTTGGAAGGGGTAGAAAGAAAAAACGAGAAGGAAAGAGGAAAGGGGAAAGGATAAAAAAGAGGATAGCACAAGAGAGAAAGTAGAGAATTGTTGGAAGGAGTAGAAAGAAATAACGAGAGGAGGGAAAGAGGGAAGGGCAAAGGATAAAGAAGAGGATATTACAAGAGAGAAAATAGAGAAGGCGAAAGGGACTGTGAAAGAGGGAAAGGCAGCAGGTGTAGATAAAATCCCTAATGAGGAATGGAAATACGGGGAAAAGGAATTAGAGAAGTGGGGGTGGATAACGTGCAACAGGGTATGAGGAGGGGGAGGCTGGCCAGAAATAAGGAAAGAAGGGATAGTGGTACCAAAAGTAATAAAGGAAAGATAAAAGAGGTTAGAGATAAATAAATGCAAATATAACGAAAGGATGAGGAAGGATGGGTGAATCAAGATACAATAAATGATATAAGAAAATGAGAAAAGAAGGACTACCAAAATATCTGGAGAGAGGGTGAATTGGAAATCTTTGTCAACGGGGGAGGGGGGATAGTAATAATTGGATAAATAATATCCCGAAATTCGGTAACGTAGATTATGGACGTCCTTCTCAACATTAAACAATTAAAGATGGATATTGGGAAGCAGAAGAAGGCGAGGTTCACACCACACTTGAATTTTTATTTTTGCCCTTTCTCTCAACCAGAAATGTAATGAAATTCCGGCATGATCATCTGCGAATGTTCGCGGTTCGATTAGGGTCGGAATAAAGCAGCGATTAGGCATTCCAAAGTTCCTTCAGGAGTCGGTTTGCCATGGCATTCGAAATTGGTCGAGCAAGTCATGTCCTGCGGGGCTCAGTCAGCAGGAAGTCTCGACTGTGCAACAAGTGGTCCCCAGGATCAAAGGTCCTTTTACTCGGAGCAAATCGTTCGTCCAATTCGAATCTTCAGCCGCCCTATTAATTTCTCAACAACTTTTTCAAATCGATATGATTATTATTATTGTTGTTATTATTATTCATAATAATCAGTAGAGGGGAGGGGGACCTACCTCAACATTTTCTACGAAAATTATTATTATTATTATTATTATTATTATTAGTAATAATGTTATTATTATTTTTGTATGGGATAAGCGTTAATCGTTTGGTGCTAGTGCTGTTGGACTACTGGGGATCAAGAAATTGTATGGAAAATTTGAGTTAGTTGAGGGAAGAAGAGGGGATAAGAGATAAGTTTTAAATCGATCTGGAAATCATCGCATGATGGTCATTTAAATATCACACTCGTTCCGTAACATCACTACGAAACTGATAGCTGATCAATCTCATTAGCAATCACCCCAGGTGAAGAGTTTCACAAAACCTTGCCTGAATGAAGAATACGAATTTAATTTTGATTTAATATTTCACGGCACTTAATTTCAAATGTACATAGTGCGACATTATATTCTTGAAAATATTTTAGTACACTATTCTGGGGACATGAATTTGATTGGGGACTTGTACCTTGCATAATTTTTTATTGCGAACTGCAGGAACATAAAGACTCTTGAATTTTAGATATGCAAAAATAAATTTTTTTATGTTTATTGAAAACAAACTTAAGTTCTCAATTCTACATTTTCCAGATTGAAGAAATTTCGAATGTAAAGAATTGAAATCACATAATTCCTGAATGTTAAGCATAAAACTTTCCCAAATTTTATTTTAAATGGAAGAATTCTTGAATTTTGGAAATATAGAATACCAACTTATTTGAATTCAAGATTTACATTAGAAACTTCTATGTGAGTTCAAACGTTCTTTTCGAATCATTCAATTTTTAGATTATTTAATTCAAAATTATTCAATTTTGGAATTTAAAAATTACAGTTCATGTAATATTTCGGATTTTCAGATTGAAGTTCCTCAATTTTCATGATTTTCATTGGTACATTCATAATTGTCCCGGAATATGCAGGTCCATTCCGAACATTTACATTCAAATTTTTTCAATTTAGAATATTTATCTGAAATAAAGGACTCCTCAATATTTCATGTGTAAAATGGAGAAAGTTGCTATTTTGAATGTTTTCTTTAGAAAAGTTCAATTTTGAGAATGCGAAATTGAAATTTTTTCAATTCCATGGATATTAGATTTAGGAGCCATCGATTTTAAATGCAAAATTCTTTAATTTTGAATATTTGCAATGGAAATCCTTGGAAACTTAATGAACAGTTCAATTTCCAAGAATAAAAATTGAAAATGATAAGATTCCGAAGATGCAAAATCGAAAATTCCTCGATTTTTGAGTTTTGCAACTAAAGATTTACAACTTGAAATGTTTACAGTTCAAGATCATGTACATTAGAACATTTTTTATTTAACATATGATTCAAATATAAAGATATAAAATTGGTAATGATTCAATCTGCAAGATGTGGAACTGAAAACACTCAAATTTTCTAGATTAAAAATTTAAAGTTTAAAATTTAAAAGTATCACCGTTTAAAATTATTCACTTTATAACGTTTTTTTTTTATATGTTGTTGAATTTTGAAGATTTACAATAGGAAATTCTTCATTTTCCGCAAATGAAGAATCTTTGATATTTCATGTGGTAATATAAAATTATAAAATTCCAAACCATTTATCATAAAATTGTTCATTTTTGAAGAATTAAAATGGTTGATCATCCGATATGGAGCATTTGAAATCAATTTTTTCAATTTTACAGATTTGCGGTTTGATATTCTACCGTTTTTTCCATTCAAAATTATTAATTTTTTTTTTAATGTTTTAATTCGAAATCATAGAATTTTTATGCTTTATTTGGAACAGTTCGGTTCAAGAGATATAAAACTTTAGAACTATTTGATTTTATTGATTTTATATAGGAAAATAATTAATTTAAGGATTTACATTTAAGCATTTAATGATTTCGAATTTGAATGATCTCGAACGATGTTATTTGAGTTTTATTTAATGGAATAGTTTGATAACGAAAACAAACCATGAATTCAATGAATTTTCAATTGTAAATTATTCAGTTATTGAGATTGAGAATTGGAGAGTCATTGATTTGGAATGTTTAAAGCTTGAAATTATGTAATTTCTAATGCATTTATCGGAATAGCCAAATTTCCAAGATTCCGAGAAGAATTGGATTATTTTTGATAGATGTAAGTTTGGAAATTGTTCAAATTGATAAATTCGAAACTGGAGACTGGTCAATTCAAAATGTTTGTAGTTCAAAATAATAAAATCTTGAAGCTTCCTTTGAAATAGTTCAAATTCGAAGATTGAGATTGAAAATGCTCCAATTTTATAGATTAGCAATTGAAATTTCGGAAGGGTATATTAGAAAATGATGTAGTTTTGAATGCTTTTTTCAATAGTATATTTTCGAAGGTTTAGGGTGGTAAATCATTCAATTTGGAGCCTTTGGAACTAAAAAAATTAAGATTCTTCTTCTTGGTTTTTTTCTGCATGATTGGGAATCTGTTGTTTTTATGGTTTGAAATTCATTGTTTTCTAACTGTTATTTTGGATTTAAAATTGGAATTTCAATCTGTTGAAACATCAACTATCAAAGTCATCTTTGGGGATTTATTTTTTCTTGGTAGCGAAGTCAACTATTTTCTAAAAAATTTTACCGATTCCTTAAAAATTAACTTTCGATTGTTTAAAAGTTTATTATTCTATAGTTGAAAATTCAATTCCCGGGTTGAAAATTGAGTTACTATATCGAAAAATAAATTTATTTGTTGGAAATCGATTTCTTGAAGACTCATCTTTTTGGATTGAAATTTTGCTTTTCGATTGGAAATCAATCTTCTAGTATAAAATTTATCGCTTTCGGTTATGAAATTGTTCTTTATGCCAAAAAATTCGAAATTTGATCAGTCTGTTGTTAGGCAACTTTTTTCGTTAGTTGGCATTCAACTGCTTGGTTAAAAATTTGTGTTTTTTGTAAACAAATAATCTATTCGTTCAACTATTAATCTCTTTGGTTCCATATTTTTTTTCTTTTGCATAAAATTCTTCTTACTCGTACAGAATTTAAACAACTGGGTTGAATTTGGACCCCTTCAGTTAAAGATTTTTCTGTTTTGTTGAAAATTTGGTAGAAAATTCGTTTTTAAAAAATTGAAATTACATTTTCTAACTGACAATTAAATTATTCTATTGTTAGATAATTTTTCCGGTTAGTTGAAATTCAACTACTTGGTTAAGAATTCTTGTTTTTTGATGATAAATCTTTTATTTTCTTTTGGATAAGCTTATTCTCATTGGTACAAAACTTTACCAATTTGGCTTAAAATTCATCCCTTCGGAAGATTTGTCTATTTTGTTTAAAATCAAATATTTGGTAAACATTTTTTTTTCATTTGAAATACATTTTCTAACTGGAAATTCAATCATTATTTTGTTTTTTTCCCTTAATCAAAATTCAACTATTTGGTTGAAAACTCATGTTCCCTGCTAACAAATGATTTTTTTTGTTGAACAACTAATCTCTTTGGTTACAAATTTTTTTCTTCTGTATAAACTTCTTCTCATTGGTACAAAACTGTAACAATTTCGTTGAAAATTCATCTCTTCGGCTAAAGATTCATCTATATCGTTGAAATCTGTTATGTTTGGTAGAAATAAGTTTTTTTCATCAAAATTTAATTTTTTCAAATGGAAATTCAATTATTCTGTTCATTATTAAATATTTTCCCTTAGTTGAAACTTAACTCTTTGGTTGAAAATTCGTAATTTTTCTTAACTAATCATTTTTCTGTTCAACGATTAATTCTTCTTGTTACAATTTTTGTACTTTTGCATAAAATTCTTCTCATTGGTAAAAGATTTCTACAATTTGGTTGCAAATTCATCTCTTCGGTTAGATTCGTCAACTTTGTTGAAAATTTGGTGGAAAACTCGTTTTTCCCATTGAAATTACATTCTCCAACTGAAAATTAAATTATTCTGCTGTTGTGAAATTTTTTTCAGTAGTTGAAATTCAACTATTTGGTTTGAAATTTTTTTTTTCAACAAATAATCTCTTTGGTTTCAAATTTTTTTCTTTTGCAAAAGAGTCTTCTCATTCGTACAAAACTTTAACAATTTGGTTAAAATTCTCTTAGCAATCGAAAATTCCATTTTTCAGAAGAACTGTGCGAGATTCGAAAAAATTGGCACCTAAGCAAAATTTTTGTTTTAAAAAGATGTACGAATCAACTATCAATTTATGTTTAATAAGAGGTATAGTTTTATTTAAATCATTATAACTCACTGGCCGGAATGAAAAATCGCAATTTCCTGGCCAAACTAGGGAATGAGAATGTGTTTGTTCATCAAAAATTCAAAGAAATTAAATAATATTCTAAGAAGTAGAGGTAGTACCGAGCACTAAATGCGAGGAACGAAAGAAGCCGAGTGCGAAGCGCGAGATCCGAAAGACGAAAAAATCCATTTTTATCGGTGAAGATTCATCCATTGGGGTAAAAGTTGGAAAAATTAGTTGAAAACTGTTCTTTTCTCAGTAGAAATTCAATTTTCTACGAAAAACTCAACCAGTATGCTTTTGGTTGAATTTTTTTCTGATCTAGAATTCAATTATTCAATTATTTGGTTGAAAATTTGTGCATTTTGTTGACAGTTCAATGATTTTAAATTTAGACAACTTCGATGAAATTTCTTTCCTTTCTTGACTAAAAATTATGTTGTGTTTTTAAATTTTTCGTTTTATAAATCTATTCCTTCTATAATAATCGTCTTTGTTCGAAACAAAAACTATAACATTTTCGGCTGAGAAATCAATTTGTTAGTTAAAAAGAACGACTTTGTTCTATTATTTTATAATTATTATACGGATTTGGACCATTTGAGCAACAACAAACAAGATTTCTTTTATACTCAAAAAGACGAATAATCAACAAAGCACAGGCATTTTTTGCCTAACAGTGCCATTTCCAACCCAATAAATAAATTCCCATACATCATTTTTATTATAATTATTATTATTATTATTATTATTATTATTATTATTATTATTATTGTTATTATTATTATTATTCGGGTCAGGACCATAAAAGCCCGTGTATTACCGTTGCGTTCCCATGCAGGCCTCTGCGCAACACCAGAGCCCTCTCCACAAGGCAAGGACCACAGTCACGCTGTTGGCCGATGTCTGACTCAATGATGCAGCTACATCCCGTGAGTGCTAGACGCTTCCCCGCAATCTAGGGAACAACTTTGTTAAAAATTCATGTTTTTGGTTCGACATTCATCCTTTTCGTTTCTAATTTTAGTCAAAATTAAACATCTGTTATTTCTGTGATCTAATTGGAGAGAAATCTACAATTATTGGTGATGTTCAGACAGGTCTAATTCAAGACTGATACAAACTCATGTCGAGGATTTGAATAAATTAGAACTGGAGGAATATCAGAGATAGAATTTAGATAGGTCAATTATAATAAAGATATCTAATTCTGAGCTGTTGAGATAATAGAACTAAATAAAAATCTCATTTTATTACATTCACGATTCATGGAAGCTGAGGCTGTGGTTATAATTGGCGTGAGGAAAGCCAGTACCGCAAGATCAAAGAGTGATGTTTAACCAGGCTTAATAAGGCGATGTAATTTAATTGAGGTATTAATATTGACTGCGGCATTTAATAGGATTGGTGGAGATGTCACACGGTTTTTTTTCTAGTTGACACAAGAAATTCAATCGAATGTCATCGACATGTGTTTTCAATGAGTCTGGAATTATTCCTGTCACCAATAATTGTTGAGCTCCCAATTAGATCACAGGAAAACATATGTTAAATGTTGAATTAAATTTGCAAGCAAAATTATCAATCTTGAAGTAAAAATATGAATTTTTAATGAAGTTGTTTAATTTTCAACCTAACGAAATCATTTCTCAGTTAACAATGTAAAAGTTTATATTTCAATCCAAAAAGATGTTATATAGGAGAAAAATATTGTCTAAACAAAATGACAAATTTTCCATGGCAAAATACATTTTAGTCAAAGAAGAAAAAAAATTCAACTGATATGTTCAAGTTTAGAGTCAAAAAAGGAAAATTTCTACGAAATATTGAAATTTGTTACCAAATAAATTGTTCGAAAATCGAAAAATTCAACTATTAACAAAATGCACAAATTATCAACAAAATAGTTGAATCCCAATTTGAAAAAATCTAACCAAAAGCGGGATGATTCAATTTTCAGTTAAGAAATCAAATTTGTACCAAGAAAACCAACGATTTCTACGAACCATGTTAATTTTAACCCAAATAGTTGAATCTTCAACCAGAAAAAGGTTATTTCAACTAAGAAAATACAATTTTCGATAGAAGAAGTAAAATTGCGAATCAAAAAGATGAATTCTCAACCAGAAAAGATTTTTTAATAAAGAACAAAGAAAACAAAATCGAAACCAAATTGTTGAAGTTTCACACCAGAGAGAGAGAGAGAGAGAGAGAGAGAGAGAGAGAGAGAGAGAGAGAGAGAGAGAGAGAGAGAGAGAGAGAGAGA
>WSXT02196097.1:8013-19208 GCA_011762715.2 Neuroterus valhalla
AATATAATTGATTTCTTTTAATTCCTCCTACAAGGAGGAGCAGGAAAAGGCGGAGGAGGTGGATCAGGTGGGGGAGCTGGAATTGGTGGTGGAGCTGGCATTGGTGGTGGAGCTGGAACTGGTGGTGGAGCTGGAATTGGTGGTGGAGCTGGAAAAGGTGGAGGGGCTGGTGTAGGAGGAAAAGGTAACAAAATATAGGAAAATGCATTATCCATATGAAGACCTAAAATAGATTTAAAAATATGTTCATGCATAAAAACTATATCATAAAGCTTACATTTTTCCATCAATATAATCTGTTTTTATCACATCTCTTCTACAAGGAGGAGGTGGGACTGGTGGAGAACGTGAAACAGGTGAAGGAGCAGGAGTAGGTGGAGGAGCCGGAGGAGGTGGAGGAGCTGGTGCAGGTGGAGGAGGAGAAGGTGAGCAAATATTATGAAAATCATTGTTCACATGAAGACTTGAGATGAATTTTCGACAAGTTGGGTAAATAACTATTATGTAACAAAAGTGACTTTTTTCCACAATGACAATCTATCTTAACATATTTCTCCAACAAGGAGGAGGTAGAATAGGTGGCGAAGATGCAGAAAGTAGAGCAGCTAGAGAAGGTGAAGGAGCTGGAGTAGGTGGAGGAGTTGGTGGAGATGGAGGAGAAGGAGGTGTAGGAATATTATGAAAATATTCTTCACATGAAGACGAGAAATAAATATTAGGAAAATTGTTATGGAAGACGATTATGTGGAAAGAGTCACATTTCTCCTTTTATAATAATATTCTCTTTTCTACATTTTTTCTATAAGGAGGAGCTGATGTAGGAGAAGAAGGTGAGAAAGGTGGAGGAGCTGGAATTGGTGGAGGATCTGGAAAAGGTGGAGGAGTTGGTGGAGGTGGTGAAGGTGGTAATGGTTGGATATAAAATATGATAATAATTAGTTTTTGTGTAGAGGCATGCAATGGATTTACGAAAATTTGTCATGAATGATGATAATATCAAAAAGCGAGCTGGAAAAGGTAGAGGAGTTGGTGGAGGTGGAAAAGGTTAGAAAATATGATGAGATTAGTTTCGCATGAATACATGAAATTATTTTCAGAAAATTTGTTATGAATGACGATAATATCAAAAAGCTACGTTCTTCCTCCAATATAATCTATTTTATTGCATTCCTTCTACACGGTGGAGCAGGAATAGGTTGGGGAGCTGAAACGGATGTAGAAGCTGGTGTAGGTGGATGAGGAAAGGGTTATAAAATATGATAGATATCATTTTTTGCAATTAGACATAGGATGAGTTTCGGAAAAATTGTAATAGATGACGATTAGGTGGAATGTTATATCTTTTCCCATAATAGTCTATTTTTATCACACTTCTTCTACAAGCAGGAGCGGGAGCAGGTGGAGGAGGTGGTAAAGGTGGAGGAGCTGGAAAAGGTAAAGGAGGTATAAGCGAAAAGAAACATAAAAAACATAAGAAAGACAAAAGAGAGAAAAAAGATAAAAAGGAGAAAAAAGGCCACAAAGCTGGAAAAGGTCAAGGAGCTGGGAAAGTTCACGTAACTGGAGGAGGTGGAAAAGGTGGAGGAGCTGGAGCAGATGGAGGAGGTGGGAAAGGTGGTGGCACAGGAATCGGTGGAGGAGTTGGTGTAGGTGGTGGAGCTGGTGGAGGAAAAGGTAAGAGAATATGAAGGAAATCATGTTTTAAAAAAGTCATTACCTGTAGTTTAAAAAAACTATTCATTAAAGCAAATTCTCGAAGAAAAGTAAGATTTTTATAATACTTTATTCTTATTATACTCATTACACAAGGAGGAGCTGAAGCAGGTGGAGTAGGTGTAGGTGGAGGAAAAGGTTAGAGAATATGGGGAAAATCATGTTTCAAAAAAAGTTATTACCTGTAGTTGAAAAAAACTTTTCATTAACGCAAATTCTCTAAGAAAAGTAAGATTTTTATAATGATTCATTCTTATTATATTCTTCATACAAAAAGGAGCTGGAGCAGGTGGAGGAAGTGGAAAAGGTGGAGGAGTTGGTGGAGCAGGAAAAGGTACAAAACAATATAAACATGTTTTCCAAACCAAGACACTTTTTCCTAAACATATTATGCAGAACAAGTCACAATTTTCCTTTATGATAATCTTTTTTCATAACATTCCTTATACAAGGAGGAGGTGGAGCAGGTGGAGGAAGTGGAAAAGGTGGAGGAGTTGGTGGAGCAGGAAAAGGTACAAAACAATATAAACATGTTTTCCAAACCAAGACACTTTTTCCTAAACATATTATGCAGAACAAGTCACAATTTTCCTTTATGATAATCTTTTTTCATAACATTCCTTATACAAGGAGGAGGTGGAGCAGGTGGAGGAGGTGGAAAAGGTGGAGGAGCTGGAACTGGTGACGGAGCTGGAGGAGGTGGAGGAGCTGGAATAGCTGAAGGAGGAGGAGGTTAGAAAATCTGATGAAAATCGTGTTTTACATAGAGTCATTAACTGGATTTGGAACCAAAATCCATGAATGACAAGTATCTAAGAAAAGTAAAATTTTCCATAATAATTCATACGTATTTTATCCTTCACACTAGGAGGAGTTGGAGCAGGTGGAGAAGGTGGAAAAGGTGGAGGAGCTGGAGCTGGTGACGGAGCTGGAGGAGGTGGAGGAGCTGGAATAGCTGAAGGAGGAGGAGGTTAGAAAATATGATGAAAATCGTGTTTTACATAAAGTCATTAACTGGATTTGAAAGCGAAATCCATGTAGGACAATTATCTAAGAAAAGTAAAATTTTTCATAATAATTCATTCTTATTTTATCCTTTAAACTAGGAGGAGTTGGAGCAGGTGGAGAAGGTGGAAAAGGTGGAGGAGCTGGAAGAGGTGGAGGAGTTGGTTTCGGGGAAGGAGGAAGAGGTTAGAAAATATTATGAAAATCATTTGCCACATGCATCCGTAAAACAAATTTGGATGAAATATGAAATGGATTATGGTTATTCGAAAATTGTGAAGTTTCTTCTTTTAAATAATCTATTTTCCTTTCCCTTTCTCTAACAAGGAGGGGCTGGCATAGGTGGAGAAGGTGGGAAAGGTGGAGGAGTTAGTTTCGGTGGTGGAGTTGGTTTTGGTGTGGGAGGAAGAGGTTAGAAAGTATTAGGAGAATTATTTTTTACATGCATACGTGAAACGAATTTATAAAAAAATTAATATGTATGACGATTATTCATAAAATTGACATTTTTCCTCCTAAATAATCTATTTTCTTTATATTTGTTCCACAAGGAGGAGCTGGTGTAGGTGGGAAAGGAGGGTCAGGTGGAGGAGCTGGTATTTCTAAAGCCTAACTCTAATAATTTCAGTGTTATTTAAATAATGTATATTAATAAATCTTTAGATAAATGTGAGCTTATGAGCTGGAATCTGTTGTATATTTTTTCTATTAGCTCTGTAATGGAAAGGAGGGGGTTAATAGAACCCATGAAAGAAACACAAATTAAATGGCGACTCTTAGGATTGTATTTAAGCCAACTTGTCAACAAGGAGTGAGAATTTCCAGATGTAAAAGTGATATGAGCAGGGCCTTACTTGTAGGTTCTACGGGGGACGCAATTGAGAGTTAGGAGTAGTAAGGGCGAAGCCATATCAAAAGTATGATTGAAGTGAATGAGTTGAAACCAAAAAGACGGATATTCTAAGTCAGGCTTATTTAGTCTTTCGAACAATATAAATGAAGGCATGCCAGCAATATAATTGAAATAGCAGTTATATCAAACATAAGGAATCGACAATTTTGAGTAGAGAAGCAGATTTCTCTTATTTGTGGGAAGGACAATTATAGATGCAGAAATGTCACGAAGGAAGTCTTAATGAAGTGAATGTTCATAAAAGATAAAAATGACAATCTAAACTTAACACCAAAAAACATAGGAGGGATCTAGCATTGTCCAAATGAATCATATCGAAGAAGCAAGAAAGGGACAAATTGTGCATGTTTGGAGAACAAAAGTATGCAATCTATTCCTGATCGTAACTCTTATTGTTAAAATCTTGCCGTAGAAGATGGTATGATCCAACGTGAAAGAGTGTACGAGGTATGGTGAAATGAGAAGTAGAAAGAGGAAGAGAAAAGGAGTTACGAGAGAGTCGCGGCTGTCTTGACAGTTGAGGTGTCGGGTGGTCGAACTTGGCGTGCTGTCAGCTTGTCAAGCTGTCAGCCCACGCACGTTGGCATCGAGTTTGTGTGGATGTGAATTTACCAACACCTTTTGCCATCTTCGCCATACACGAGTACGCAACACATTGTTCTTGTATACTCGTGGAATGACTACGCACTCTGTTCGGCCTTCGCCAAATGTCATTAGTGGTAGACGAGTGTCAATTCTTCGACTCCCTTTTTCAATTCTCTCTTTTCTGTCCTTATCCCTCCTCATCCATTGAGCTCCTTCAGAGCTTTCATCCATCCTTCTCGTTTCCTCAGCTACCTTATCTCTTTCAACTCCGCTTTTAACGAGGCTGACTCCTTCCAGAAACGGTTCACCTCGCGACAGGTGTTTCCAGATGGCTTGAGGTCGAGAAAAGGATTGAGAAAGGTAAAACAGAAAATTAACGTCAACCAGGTCCTAAGGATTTTTCCAATGAGGGCTCTGAGACTTGGAATGATTATGTCCGCTCTGATCATTTCTCATCTTGACCATGTAATTAAACGATGGAAATGTTCACATAATTGGAGTAATGCAATATTAATATTATTGTTCCTATAATTCTTTATATAATCTTTTCTTGATGAAATTTTTGTATACTCGAGGCTTAGCTACCTTCCTCAGATACGGACAATATGGCAATTGCCTACCAGTAAAAACAATTAGAGAAAATCATGAATTTCTTATTTCAAAGATCCTACAATTGGAGAGGAGAGATTTATGGTGCTCTACAGCATCTCCTCCCTCACTCCTATGCCTAATGACCTCAGAAATAAGACGTCGCTTCAACAAAATGTCCGCATTGCGTGTCTGTTTATCAGGAAAACATCCAAAACGATCGAATCGAAAGGTCGATCGTAATGTACGAGTCAGAGTTGAGTTCGTGCTCACTTGCTTGCTTAGTTAGACGTCTTATTGCATTCGACTCCTGAATGAAGCGTCATGTAGACGCTCGACAGTTGGCATACAACCTCGACACTTTCGGTATGGTAATCGACTGCAGTACACCGTCATGTGCGTAGGAGCATCTTTCGAGTAAACCAACATTCCCTTGAGTCAGATAACAGAGATATAATTCTCTTCCATATTTTCCCTGGGCAGTCTCGCATAGGATGTGCAAAATCAGGATACTTACGCAAGACTCAGGAAAATTCCCTGATTTCAGTGTACAAGCAAGTGAAAGGGAGAGGACTAAGGGAAATGAGAGTTATGGGCTTTATTACTTGAAGTAATTCTCAGACAGTAGGGCAAAATGATAAAAAAAATGTTTTAAACGCGATTTCGTTTAGCCTGGTTTAAACTTATTTAGACTAGTTTTTCTCGAATTCAAGGACATTGAAAGAATGACAATATGCAGCACACTGTGGTGTAAAATTTAGAAGTATCAAATCAAAGATACGAAAGGAAATTTTACCTGGCAAAATTTAGTTTCCTTTTTTTCTAGTGTTACCAACCCAAGACAACAAAATCTATATATAAAATGAATGTTTGTATGTTCTTTATAGAAAAGTAAACTATGCATTTGATCATGTGATGATCTCTAGCAAAGTTGTTGTGCATGAGCCGACGAAGGTTTCTGAGTTGGTACGTCCAATTTTCGACAGACGGCGCCACTTCATTCGTATTTTCCTCCACGATGGCGAAGCCGCCTCCACAGGGCGCAGCTAGTGCCATTTCAGACGCTCAACTTCAGATCAGCAAAAACTTAAGTTATGTCTAATCACCCAATCTGAGCTACTGAACCCCTCAAATTTCCACATTCTTGTCGAGAAAAATAGTATTTCCGCATAGGAACCAAAACTTGTGAAACAAACTTGCGTGATTAGCTGCACGCTCGTTTGCATTCACAAATTTTTGCCCTCATGCGCGTAATATACTTTATTTGTTTCTATAAACATGAAGTTTGAAGACCCATCAGTTTTACTGTACAGATGTAATAATAACGCGTAAACTTTTCTAAATGAGTGATAATGATGGATAACCTATGAGAAAAAATCAGCATAGTACAAATTGACATGCCTAATAATAGTGCATAATATGCAATCAACAATGTACTGTTATAAATAATAGCATAAGAATTTCAAACAGTTTGTAATATTCATCAAGCGTTTTTTCTGAATGATTTCAAATAATATCCAAACATCAACAATATTAATTCATCAATATCCAATTGTATTCTAATTGTTTGCTGATGACAATTGAATAAAGGAAATTTTTGGTTAAGTACGAATGTAATCGTAACATAGGATTTTCTGACAGAATTTGTAGCCTCAGCAATTCTTGAAAGAATAGCGAATGCGATTGTTATCGGAACATTGCATAAATGAATTTTCAGTACAGAATTGTCATTTGAGGAATCTTCCGATCTGCGAATTACCTTATGATATTTGTTGATAGCAATCATATGTCTTCAAATCACAATGATCTTTTCTGCATTGGTACTGGAAATCCGAAGGAAGTACGTTGGAGGAAGAACCAGAAACTGTTGCGGATTGCTCAAACTGCGAATATGTTCATGCCCCCACGATTCTGAAAAAGCTTCGTTGATCCACATAAAGGTTATCTAAGTATCGAGCAGCTGTTGCTCTTGCTGGTTCGGAAACCACCTTGAACTATTGTTCCACTTCGGGTCGACGATTCTACTCTAGGACCCTATCTTGGAAGCGTATCTTGGAAACAAGCTGTGAAAGGGTAGGTTAATTTATAAGATTGTATAAGGATCGCATGTAATGCCTTCACCTTTCTTGTTCTCATTCAAATAATGATATCTGCAACGTTTTTTTCGCATATCTTTAAATAAAAGATGTCTCACCTCAACATAATTTCAGTTCTTTGCCAAATGCTGCAAACAAACAAAACAGTCCGAAAAAATTCCCAAATTCATCAATCCATATCAACAGCCCTGACACAGTTTTGCTGTTTTATCATTTACTCAGCTACTGTAGCATTCTCTGGGGCCAAACCGATCAGGTGGTGAGTGGAATAAATCGATTACCCAAGGATGATGTTAGAGTCCTGGTTATCAGGAAACTACAAGATGGTGTTTCACTTCAGTGTCTAGTTTGTATAAACGGAACACCTGTACCAGTCTCGCATATGCTAGACCACTCAGAAGCTTGTCAGCCTTCGTGAATATCCACGAAATAATAAAAGTACAGTTCGTCTATCGGGAGCTGGACTCGATAGGTGGGATTGAATAGCTATCGGCTGCTTCATCGTTTATGTAGAGTTTCACTTTCCCACACATGTGGCTTTCCATAGGAAATGAATAATCTCTTGATTCAAACTCGTTTAATCTTTTTACCTGTTGAGGTAGTGAAAAACGAGATCATCAAATCAATTACACTTTACTCTTCCTCTTCCCTTATAGGGCAATCAGAACCGAATAGCAGAGAAATATATCATGCCTTCATTATTCTAGTCTCGAAACTTTATTTTAAATTTAATCTTGCATTAAAATTAACTTTCCCCTGTAAGTTTCAACTTCCTCGATTCTGCGCTTCACATTTATGAAAACCTCTTGAATGTGTCGAGAAAATCACTATAATTCACCCTAGATTATGTTTGCGGTGAAAGCGCGCAATATTTTAGTAGCAAAACATCGAAGGTCAGCGGTCGTGCACCTGTTCTCTAAAGTCCTGGGTCAAGGCACTTCTGGGTTGTTGGGAGGACGTTAGCCTCATATCTTCGCTCATACGTAATCCCTCCCACCTTGACCCCCTATAAACACGGGAACGGTCAACCGCATTCGCGTATACTACCTACAGATCTCAGATGATCTTGTTCCCCAACAAGTGCATACAAAGGGCGCACCCTTATGTAAGTCACTTGAGCATAAAATATTCAGTTGTAAGTTTAGTCATTCTTTACTTCTTTTATGACCAATGATAACGTCAGTATGAGGACATCATTTGGAATTTGAAGGAAATTTATCTCTGATGAGTTTGACTGATGATTTACTTAAGAAGCGTGTCTTATATCTATGTTCACACTAGCAGGTTCTATCACGCGTTTCTGCAGCTCAGTTACAATACGTTGAATTAATATTGTACCAAACTATTCAATAATTCAAATTATTACTTTTATTGATATTTCGTGTATCAACGATACACAGCACAATGATTAGAATAAAATGGAAGAAGATACACTTAACTGAATGTGGAAAACACATGTGACGCGAGATAAACTGTAGCATCGAGAAATCGAAACATGACGCCATCTGTTGATTGCTTACTCAACCTAGATAACGTCAAATACTGAAGCATCGGTCAATAAAATAACTTCGACCAACATCTTTTAGAAACTTATGGAACCAACAAATAATTATAACTCTTTGCCCTATAATGAATATTCACCTTGCTTTCAAAAGAATACCGCATGCTTCAAAGACACGCATAACTTTCATATAATTAGTTGAGGAACGCTTGTATTCAGCATTTGTCAAGCAACGGAAAGAACTTCGATCCTTCCGCGTGTCACTCGACACTTGACACTTTCAATTTTTTTTTATGTTTTACCTTCGAGTTTGAATAAATAAGTTGTAAGGAGGAGTCGTTGAAATTTGAACCAGCTTATTATGTCAATGCCAGTCTGTGAGAGCATATTAGGATCGTTGACGCTTCTCTTTCATGTCGCATTTTCAAGGCAATTTTTGCACAATTTCCCACCAGCTTATGTACATTCAAAACCCTCCATAACTATCAGTGGAACAAAGCTTGAATCGCTAAAATTGGACCATTTTTACTTCTATTACGAAAAGATAATGAATAAGTATCAAAAATCGTAAAAATAGTCCGATTTTTGTGATTCAAATTTTGTTTTTTAAGTTAATAACAACAAGGTATCAAATGTGTGAAGATTGGTTGGAAATGTTGCAAAATGCAAGCAGGTGCACTTTCGTAAGATCTATTGGTCGTAAACGATGCTCGTAAAAATTTTAACCGGTGTCATATATCTTTCCCTAGACTCCAAACGCTACCTCATTCATCAGGCAAGGTATCATATGTCAACGCTAGTGAGAGTATACTAGGATTGTTAACGCTTCCCTTTCATGTCACTTTCACAAGAAAATTCTTGCACAATTTTCTACCAGCTTTTGTAAGTTCGAAATCCTTCAATCAGTACAACAAAACTTGAATCGCAAAAACGGACCATTTTTACTTCTACTACGAAACGATAATAAAAGAGCTGAGAATCTCAAAAGTAGACCGATTTTTGCGATTCAAACCTTGTTGTAAAGCTGATAACAATAAGGTATTAAAAGTGTGAAAACTGGTTGGAAATTTTACGAAATGCCAGAAGTTGCACTTTTATAAGATCCATAGGTCGTAAACAATGCTCGTAAAAATGTCAACCAGCGTCATATATCCCTCTCTAGATCCCAAAGCTAGCGCTGCTCCATAACGCTTTTCAGCGTCACGGTTTTCAATAATCAGTTTCCAACAACGCTTTTCAGTGTCACGGTAGCAAGACACTTTTTGTGGAATAAGTCCCTACCCACGTATTCTCTCTACCCTTTTATAAGGAACTCCGTTCTAATATTAAAGTCATTATCGAGATAAAAACTATAGTGTCTTTTAGTTTGGACTAAATTAGACACAGCTTACAAAATTCATCAAGATCGGTTAAGTAGTTTTGGAGTTCAGTAACTTTGGAAGTCGTAACACAAGATTTTCATATTCTCGTATGTATATTATCCTCTAGCAACTAATTCTATCAACACAAATGTGAAATATTTAACACATTATGAAGAAGGTGTCTTTGAAATTAGAAATACAGTAAAAGTTTGAAAACTTTCCTAGTTTTGGACTGTAGAGGCAAGAAATTCCAGGAATTCAAGATATCGATGTGAATATGTCATGGGATACGTTACCAAAAATGTATAATAAGAAAAAGCGTTTTAAAACAAGCTCTGATTGACATGCATAAATAAGAAACAATATAATCCGATCTAAGAAAGGGGCTTACATTCTTAATTATATGATAATTACATTATAATAATTATTATACTAATGGGCTTCCGTTTCCAGTGCCGGTGGAGGTAACACCTGAATTGTGAAGTGCTGTCGTTTTTTGGCTGGTGTGCAGGGTAGAATTGAGGAAATACGGTGAGTGTATGGTGATTGAAGAAGACAGGAGTGAAAGTGATAGTGTGAGTGGAGGGAGAGGTTTGAGTTGTGTGGGAGGGCAAAAATTGTTGGTTTTTGATAACAGTGGAATTGGAGGTTACGTTGCTGAAGGGGAGAAACTGGTTGGACTGGCAGGTTTAAGAGTGGTTACGGTGCGAGTGGATGGTGCTTGAGTATATGTGCGTATGAAAGGGTTTTGGAATAGAGTGATAACAGTGGTTTTTGTGTGTTATGATTGTTTTTGGAATTGAGTGATGAGTGACAGGCAAGGGACGAAGGGAGGCAAGGAGAGAACAGTGGATCATAAAATGGTCGGGCACGGTCCAACTGCGCATAACAGGCGGCAGTCAGAAAGGAATGATGAGGCGGACGCAAAAAGAGACAGAAAACGCTCAGAAAAGGAAGAGGAGTTTGAGTAAGAGAGTGAAGGCAGTACCAGTGCTGGCGACCTCTCCGAGGCGGCAGCACTGACTGGCCAAGAGTCAGGGATGCTCGCGAGAATTAAAGCGCTGATAATTGGTTCTAGGGAAGAAACGTGAGGAAGGTTGGAGAAATTTAGAGATGAGATATGGGAAAGATTTGTTGATGCGGAAAAGCAAGGGAAGGAGGTGAAAAGGGAAGTTACAGCGGTTCGAAGGAAATGGGAGGAATGGGAAGAAAAATGGAAAGTGGAAAAAGATAAGATTTGGAATAAATTGGAAGAGATAGAGAAGAGGCAGCAAGAGAGTGAAGGAAAAATGAGAACAGAAATGAAAGCGTTAGAGGAAAGAATGAATAGATTGGAATTGAAAATGGGAAGAAAAAAGGCAGATGCAGGGGTTAGCAGAGTCTTGGAGGAATATGACGCAAGTAGGAATGTGGTGGATGAAAAGTTGCGAGTA